>JAQFZG010003314.1:0-13936 GCA_034695465.1 Entomobrya nicoleti | reverse complement strand
TATATACATAAATGCTATGCTATGTTAGTATGTGTAGTATTTGGTTACAACTGTTTGCTAGTTATGGATCTATTTTTGTCAACATGAATTTATATTACCTTAATGTCGTTATTTAAAATGACAATTTATAGTGTTATGTAATTTAGAACAATTATATATCATTTTGTGATTTATAACTGACCAATCCTTAACACTTAAATAAAGTTAAATCAATCAATCCAACGCAAATGTAGTCGAATTTTGGAATACGTCATTATGAATCAAACATAGATTTCATCGTTTGGTAGATAATGCACTTACAACAACATTCAATAATTATTTAGCTAAACCTAACGTCAATAGAACCCATCAGACCCTTAACAAAGTTTGGGGTTGATTCGCTGCAAAGTAAAACATGGAATTAGAAAAGTTACTTTTTGAATATAATCGATCTGCGTTAGTTGTTCCAGAAGATTTGGCATATGGGTTGTGAAGAAAATGTAGAGCGCAAACAAACGAGTATATTGGGAAACAAAACAATTCAAACATTAGCATTTCTGTATTATTGAGAGTTGGATTGATCCAGTTGTTATTAGCAGAATGAGCTTTATAAAGGAATCATGTTTGTGGGACTTGATAAGTAGCATATGACTGACTGTATAGGATTATCGTTCGTATTTGTATTTGCGATATGTAAAAACTTTTATAAAATATGCTGTTAAAATATGTACGATAAGTACGAAAAAATACGAAGGTGTATAAAATATATATTGGCATAATATCGTTTTGTTTTAAAAACACCAACATTTCAGCAAACTTTAATCTCCCAAAAAAAACAACTGGCGTCATGAATATTTACGCATTTTATTTTCGCTTAATTATCTCCTTCAACAAGGTTGAAAAAAATTCGCCAAAGTTTTTTTTGTCTAGAGGTTATTTTCAAGGATAATTCCATAAGTTTGGATTTAAATAGTTTTGAAATCTTCCACTCCCTTTAAATTTTACGAGAGGCTCGGTTGAATGCTTTAAAAAATAACTTTGACTTCTCAAGGGCATCTTGCATAGCAACATTCTATTGTATAGTTCCTTCAAAAACCATATCTGTAAAAAATTGAATTGGGATGACTATTTAGAAAAATCTGTTGAAGTTTTCACTGTGTTGATGATAAAAGGGGAAGACGATGTTGACGGCTTAGTGAGCTTATACGTATAATTATGAGAAATTACTTTTCTACAGGATGCACAGCAAAAGCAATTAAATGTAATGACTATTTTTATTACTGTTGAACCAAACCAGCAAAACATACATATACATGTTTTTAAAAAATGATCACATCTTTAGAGTAAAGCAAGCTAAAAGACTGAAATATTAGGAGAGGTTCTATTCATGTGAATTTTACTGGGATTGTGATGCATGCATGTTTTAGAGTGTAGTTAACAGTGGAAAAAGAAAGAAAGATTTTTTACTGCATAGCTGTTCTGCCGTGAAAAAAGAACGAAAGAAACGTGTTTTATGGCTGTAGTTTTATGGCCATAATTTTTGCACACCTTTAGTAAAGCTTGCTGTCATATTTGTGTAAAATGTAAAGTTGAAACAAAACACTTGCCAGCTTCCATAATTTATTTAGTAATAATTTTGTTCAACTGCGAAGTTGTAAGGGGCCAGATCCGCCCATTAAAAAACAAAGGAGTTTTATTCGAGGGTGTATATTTAAGTTGTAAAAATCAAATTGTAGTGGAAAAAATTGCGTTAAGCATGAAAAGGCATGAAATGGTAAAATAAAAGCAGTAAAATATTTTGAAAAGGATTTTATTATTCTTTGGCTTGTAGTTTTATGTACAAAAAGGGTTGTTGCATACTTTTCCAAGCATATCACATGAGGTCAATGGCTGGTTGTTTCTCTAGCTTTGCAATACGTTTGAAACTTAAGCTTTTGTAGTACATGCTTAAAATATTGATTTGAAATATAGTGGAGATGCACTCAAAAATAGAACATCGGTTATTATATTCGTTGAAATCTGGCAAGCCAACTAACAATAAGTCATGAATGTAAAAGTGCCACATAACAAATACAACACCATCTACGACATACGACAACTAGCTGATAAAATTCATTGAAAATGTTTATGTAAAATCACATGTACCTTTTCCAAGCAGATCTTTATTAACCCTGGGTTTGTTATATAATCATTTCGGCCATGTTTTCTATTAAAGTTCATCGTATCGAGTTCGTGCAATTAATTGTATACTTGATTTTATTACAAATTTAGCAGATCGATATTTCTAATAGCTGTTATGTTGGCAGGTATATTTGGTTTGATATTGTGAATTTTAGTAGTTTCACAACGTATTTTCCACTTGCCAACTTATTATTACTATTATTTTATATTAGCTACTTTAAGTTATACATTATCTTTAAATAAAGTAAAACTAAGTTACAATATAATGTATATACTTGGGCTTTCCTTGACAAATTCGATTGTATCGCCAAAGCCATAGTATGTTGGGTTAGGATTTTTCCGTTGATTTCTTAGCTAAACTTCTCATGCCATCTACATTAGACATATTGACAAAATTAGCTTTTCATAATCCTTCAGACTCGGTTTTCATTTTTTATGTTCATGGGGCGTGGAATCCTTACATACAAGCAACCAAAATCACGAAACTACTGCGTGCAAATTAAATACTGGTAAGTGTTATCTTCCTGTCTGTTATCCGCCTTCTTGGCTCCACTGAGAGTCACTTCTTCTTTTTTCGTTGCTGGTGTTAGAGTTTTCGTAGTCATAAAATAAATCATTAAAATTCTCTTTCTTTGGCGTATCAACAACCTTCTCTTTTTTACCAGCTCTGATAACGTGACATATTAATCGGTTTGAACTGTTTGTTCATGTGGCATTATCGTTATACGTTGACTGTATATATAACACGAAAATAAATGTTATGGACTTACATCTGAGTAACACTAGAAATAATTCTATGAACGAAAATATAATATACCTTTTCTAGTATATACCCAAACAAGAAATACTATTTTTAAATTCCTTTTCCCTTATGCCAAACTTCACTTATTTTGTTAATCAAAACTACGCTAATTTTTCAAAAGCAACAAGCTAATAGTCTGATCTATAGAAAACTGTTCAACGCTCAAAGGGGTCAATGGCTCCACATAATTACTATTCCCAATATATATCTTCACCACCTTACAAGATTTTTGAAAACGTTGAAACCATCTAAGATTTTGAGTAAGGGCTCTTTTTAATTGTACTTCCAAAACATACTTTGATGCTCTATATACATTTGCCAAACTGGTATACATAAATATAAGAACAACAGCACCATTTACTGCCACCAGCATAAACATTAAAAACATTGACAATGGTAACTTGATTCCATATTTAATGCACGCGTACAAACTTATAGTATGTACAAACATAACAGAAACGAGGACATCGGCAGTCATGAATCTTGAATAAAGTCTTCGATATTCTGTGGAAAATACCTCAACTTCTCTATAAATTAGACATGCGTCGTGCCAATTGGATTGATTACACTTAAGCAACAAGACTACCGTCACATGAAAGTAACTACCACTTAAAAGAAAACTCCAATTGAAGTAGCTTACACAGAGAACCAATGTTTTAGATAAAATTTCCTCTATTGACCAAGTTGCCCGTAATTCCGTTCCAATTTGTCCACCACATTGCGTTGCAACTATCCAGTAACCACCCAAATGAACAGGTAAACAAGGATTTCGAAATAGGTCTATATGGTAAAATAACGGCAGAGCTACACATGACATTGTCATGATTTTTATGACAAGTTTAGCAAGTTGACTTCCATTTGAGTTCCTCTTTTGTCCTATAAATTTACAAGAATTAAGGTAGATGATGGATGAGGCTTAACAATTGGTAAATTTAAAGGGCTTACCATTTCGACGCTTTTCAAAAGCCAGCATTTGGTTCAAAAAGGAAACTATTAGTTCCGCTTTTGAATAAAATACATGATGAGTATAGAGATGGAGGAGTAAAGCGCAGTAATTAAAAATGCTGTGAAGTTTGATAAAAATGTTGATTCTGTTCCAATTCCATATTATTTGATAGAAAATCATTAAAGTAAATATAAAGCTTATTCGTAGCCTAATTTTGTAACATAATTGCTCATCTTTGGGTTTTAACTTGAAACAACTTTTTTCCTGACACCAGTAGAAAAGTAAACTGCCAAAGGTGTCAGTTACGCTAAGCTGCTGCAAAATCGATCCAAGAAGTTTCTCGGAAATAAGCATTTTAAAATATTAGCTGTGTGATGACCAGAGTTATAACAGAAACTAAGTGAAAAAACTTGTAATTTTAAGAATTAGGAATATCCACCAAATTCGATTTCATACGTGAAGGAAATGTTTAATACCGAAAAACTAAATATTTAATTCCATTCTTTACACGGATGTTTTAAACTGTACGCTGCTGAATGCTTTATTTCTGCATATTAGAGCTCTAAAATAGCATGAAACAACAACGACTTGGGTCAAGGTTACTTGAACTTAATTAAAAGCGTGTTTTTGGTATATTGATACTGCGATAGTGTCATAAAAGCAGTTAAGGCAAGCTTTGCATAACTTATGAAAATCGATTAGTGCTTTCTGAAATAGAAGAGTAACCTTATAATTTCAGGTTTCCTGTTTTAACACCATGACAAACATCTACCACTACCACATTTTTGAATCGACTCCATTGAAATTGCTTAGAAAATACTGTAAATAATTTAAAATGTTTACACTCTGTTGACATTCATTTATGGTTATTTGTCACCAACTAACAATAAAAGCATATTGGTATTCTTATATGGACATTCGCAAGAAGATGACATTGATAATAAT
Organism: Entomobrya nicoleti; assembly: GCA_034695465.1. Taxonomy (NCBI): domain Eukaryota; kingdom Metazoa; phylum Arthropoda; class Collembola; order Entomobryomorpha; family Entomobryidae; genus Entomobrya; species Entomobrya nicoleti. The sequence goes on along the minus strand of JAQFZG010003314.1, from coordinate 9,083 downwards.
TTGATGTTAAATTATAGTTAAACCATAAGTTTCTGTGACAAAATATTTTATATTTTGACCAAATGTAAACGAAATTTTTTAGACAGCATTTTAACTCTGTAAATTTTCAATCAGAAATCCAAATCACTACAGAAAACAAATGTGTACATATGGTATACTTGATCCCACCACAAACATCAGATACAAAATCCAGTTCATTGGCTCAACCCAAATTCTGCATCCTTTCGGACAAGTTGTGCTGCATATACTTGATTATGATGGTAGAATCCGTAGAATCCATCAAGCATGACGTTGGACCAAACCAATCTTAGCACGTTTGTTTTATTTGGCAATTCGAATTTTTCAGGTAGCAGTCTAATCTGTAAATACTTCATACTCATATGTGCAACTTGTTTAAGCTATAAATCAATTCGCTAAGTCATTATGAAAACGAACACTTGCAATTGTTTGTAAAATGGTAAAAAGAATACCCTCTAGTTTGCTTCTTCGTTTTTAGCCAGGTTTCACGGAGCCAATAAAAAATTCTTTCAAACCCCAAACACTAAACTAAAATGCTTTTATGATCTTGTGGCACCATATAATTACTTCGCATGTCGTGACAATGCACTATCATTTTGCTAAGAAAAAGGAGCAAAACCTTGAGAATAGAGTGTTCTTAAAGAAAGTGCAGTAACCCTATTATAACGACATATTCAACATTAGAAAGTCAATGTTTGTAGAAATTACTTACAGGTAGGTACAGGATATTATCCCAAGGTTACGGGAAGGAGAAATACTGTTGCAATGCAAATGTGCGCATTCGCCTAAAAATATTCTGAATGGAAAAAATCAAGTATAAATGCTGGCTGGTATTTGTTAACCTTAATTTCTGTTGTAAAATCAATTTATGGAAAAAATATATTTTTTTATATGGAATTTTCAAAAATAGAAAGTTCATAAAATTTAAACAAGAAAGCGTGAAATGCATGAATATAGTAAAAAAATGTGAGCATTTACTAAAAAAATGTTCTTTATTCCGAAATATGGATTGGGTGGCAGGTATATTGTTCGGGTGAACTTTTGAGACTTGAAAAAGTGCCACGGGCAAGTTCAAGGGATTTTTTTATTACAGATATGCACATGTTCTGAAACTGAATCCCGTTCCAATTCAAATATTTAAAGAAGAAATGCGATTCTATGAGTTACAGAATAATACAGAAGAACAATAATGGTTGTTATATGAACTTAATTATAAATTATAAATCTTATCAATCATTTTTAGAAATTATTGAAATGCTTGTCATAAATCGGCGAATCATGTAATTATTTTCATGGAACTTCATATTATTATGGAAAGTAAACTATAGACTCTCTCTCTCTGGTATGGACTTTCGTAATGTTTAATTTTGGTGGAAGTATATGGAATTTGTGTATTTTTGATAAGAGAACTTCATAAAGAAATATTTAACATTTTTCTTTCTTTTTTTGTGGTGCGCAGTGCGCACTGCGGACTTCCTGTGCACCTTGATCCCCATTCTAACTTTCGATATTCTTTTCTCTTCGATAAACTTTCTTTGTCTAAATTTTGTATAAATTTGAAAAGAAATTTTGTAATGGTTATCATTTTCTGGCTGGTTGTCATTCTAACTAGTTCAGTTGTAGAAATAAAGTTAACGCCGGTTACCGGAGTTGAAACTATTTTGATTATGGGTTTTTACTACTCATTAATTGTTCTGGAGAAATAGTCCTCTGAAAGTTACCCTTCCTTAATTGATTTGATGATTGAGGATCTGGTCTTGCCGAAGTTGTTAGTAATTTGGGGCTAATCGGGACGGATCTCTCTTGCAACTGCAAACCTGACTCGCCTTGGAAGCGTTGATGCTGTCGTTGGGATTTTGTGATATTTTTACCATACATATTGCTATTAGGTAAATACATTTAATAAATACTTGAATCAATTAAAATAATTTAGTTCAATTAAAAGAAATAGTTGGTAAAAAAGTAGCAGTGATCGCCCAAAAAATGGGTATTTTTACCACCCATCACTAAATCAAGCATCGTCATGCAACTACGCTCTTACGTCAGATGTCGTGTGTACTAGCATTGCATGTTGAGCATTAGCAAATTCATGATCTGGCTTGATTTGCATTGTCACTGTTAAAGTTAATTTGTAATTAATTGTAAAATTTTAATAATTAACTAATCTGTAATTAAATATTTTGCAGCAACTCTAAGGTTTTTTGAAGACGAAATCTCTTGAAGAAAACTTTAAAATGCAGCTACAAGACATTCCTGACGAAGTGGTAAGTTTATTTTTTAAATTTTAATCTACTGCTGTTTTTTTGGGGAATTAAAGATTTTTAATTAGTTGTTAGGTACAGCAATTTAAGTGTGATTGTATTTTTGTGCTACTTTTATAGATTGAAGGTAAGCTACTTCAACATCTGGATTGGAATGACCTCCTCCGCCTTCGTAGAGTTTGCAGCTGGACCAAGAAGATAACTGATGGTTATCTGAATGCCCATCCGGATCGAGCACCTGAGCTAGAAATTAATGAGGGGAAGGAGAAATCTTTTGGAGCATTCTTGGAAATGGGAATCCCAACGACCAAGCTATTTATCAACAATGAAACGTTGGGATACCGTTTTTACGAAGAAGAAGATAAGGTGCGTCAATTCTTGGAGGATTATGGGCCATTAATTAAGGACCTTCGTGTGACTCAGATAACCCTGGCTAACAATGCTCTGTGTCGGGACAAGGAGCTAACTTTTATGGAAGGTCTCTCCAATCTCAAGTGCTTGGAAGTCGAGTACTGCAGTTCTGGGAGGAGTGGGGGAGAATTAAAAAAGGCTCTTTCAGAGCCATACAAAGAGGAAGACATGGCAATCAATTTGGCACTTCCGGTTACATTCAAGAAGCTAGAAAAGATCAAATTTGGTCGGGATCTTAAAAACACCGACCTTGGAATGATTGAGAGGAAGAAAAGAACCCGGGACTTCTTGATGCAGTGCACAAACCTGAAGTCCATCTCATTCCCTACCTCTTGGCATAATCAGACCCCGAAGGGATCCCAAGACACAAGTGGAACCCTCCCTGGAGATCTAATCTTTCTCCATTTGTCTTTCGAGGAACGTCCTAACCAGTTTGGTTACGAAGAAAAAGCGGAAGCCGATTTGGAACTGGTGGACTTCCAAGGCTGTCATGAGGGTTACGGTGAATGGCTCAAGGATAGCTGGGAGTCATCCCTGCCATACAACTGGTATGCTTCCCAAGTATTCCTGAGCATTTCCAGAGAAAGTGAGAAAACGGGATTGGAATTCGAGAACGTGAGCCCTTACTGGTTTTACGCAAAGGACTCCCCTAATTTGGATGGCACCAAGCCGAATAATCAAGGTATTGGGATGTCGGTTGTGTCGTTGGTTGGCCTGGACCCAATTATTATGGATGTGAATATGCCCAATTTGGAGAAGATTACCATTCCAAGTACAAACTTTTGTGTGACGGGGGGTAAGAGAGCTGAATGGTCTTCTTTGAAAACTTTGGATATCACGGTGGACGGGAATGAGGGATTTTGCTGGGATTTTTTGGGCGTCACTAATATCCATCGGATAAACGGACGAAGGGCACAAGGGACGGATAACGTTCTCCATTTTTTATTTGACCGGGCAAGCCGTCCGAGTCTTACTGAACTGCAATTAAAGTTTAAGGGTGATGGGGGCAAGAAGAATAAGAACTCTGCTGTTCCAAAGCCTATGGATATGGGAAGGTTTATGAAGGAGGGGGATCAGCTGAGATGGGGGATTGAGGAGGAGCTGACTGTGCCGAATACAGCGGAAATTGTGAAAAGTTGTCCGAATTTGAAGATTTTAAAGATTGGAAATTGGCAAGGGAGTAATCAAGCTTTGTTGATGTTTTGGAATGGGTTGGGGAACACGTTGGAGGAGGTGGAGCTGGGAAGCTCTGGAAATGTGACGGATTATGTGTTTTTTGGGGAGGATGGAGAAAATCCGGCGTTTTTGAAGTTGACAAGTAAGTATAAAAAGGTTTTCTTGGTGAAATGTTAACTGTTGGTTAATTGTTGAAAGTTAATTTAATTGGGGGTTTGGGTTTTTTTGTTAAAAGAGTTAAAGAAGCTGTCATTGAAAGGCTTGGATAAAATGGAGAGGATCACTGATCGTGTGTTCACAGGAGTCCTGTCTCAGATGAAACTGAAGCAGCTTTTGATTACCTCTGATAAGCCTCTTGAGAAGGTAGTTACTTTAATTGAAATAGACGACAATTAAATTTTATGATTTGTAGAACATGTGAGTTAATGGCTTGATTCTATTTCTTTGATTTTATTTTTTAAAGATAACCAAAGAAGGGATCTCCTCTCTGCTCCATGGCCCATTTGCTGAGTCCATCGAAAAGTTTCCGTTTCAAGGCTGGTCTCTGGCAAACGTGAGCCCCAAGGAATTTGAAGATATGGGGAAGAAGTTTAGGTCTTATAACATGCTATAAATATGTTTGGTTGTCAGAATTACTGAAATTCAGATTGAAATGATAGTGATTCAAATTATTCAGTGTAATTTGATGTATGTGTTCAATGCGTTGATTATAAATAACAATCAATTATGATGGGGTAACTTGAGAAATTATTAAGCTCTTTACTGTACAGGAAGTTCATAGTCATATTTATAATGTAAATGTAATCATTTTATAAATACAAATCAAACAAAAAAATTACTGATTATTTTATAATAATAATTTTGCATTTTATTTACTGACCATAATCATATTTTAATGTGTGAATGAATGAATGAATGAATATATTTGCTGTTGAATTGAACGAGGCTCAAAAATCTCACATCTCCCCAACTTTTGCCAATCGTAAAAGTGCATTCAATACAGTTGCGCGTTTCTATTTGGAACCTCACGGTTTTTGACAAACATTCATTTTTTTTCTTTCGCAAAATAGTTGTTTTATAGTTTTTTTTGAAGTTTGCATTGGAGAAAAAGGTAAACATTATCAGTCAGGTGAAAAAGTGAACCAAGAAGGATGGAAGACGACGAAGAAGAAAGTGACAGGTAAAAATAAATCGATTTTTTAAATTAAAATATGTACATATGAAACAGCTGTGTTGATTACTGTGAATTTAAACTAATTTATGTAATTATTTTGGTTGTTCGATTATCCAGAAGAGGAAATGATGAAAACCGCCATCCTCCTGTTACCTTCACACCTGGAAGTCAAGCTTGGGCGCGTCCATATCGTCCACCCAACCCTCCAAAGAAAACCTTAAGAAAGCATGGATTTGTAAAACAGTCCTGTGAACTAATCTCTTTGAATACTGTAGCAGCAGGCGATTCTCGTGGTGATGATAAGGTTATCTGGTTCCACTGTCACTGTGGAGCAAAATTCACCCGTAGGGCTTACCTTTCCAAGCACGTCAGCAACCAAAAGAACGGCAAGGTTTTCAAGTGCCTTCACCCTCACTGTTTAAAGAGATTCAATTACCATCAGAGCTTAATGGAACATGTGAAGAAAAAACATAAAAGGGATTACGGGGGTCGTGAAGGAGGTGGTTACTGGTGCCATAGTTGTGGTATCCACTTCAAAATGAAGGAGAACCACAGAATTCATCGTAAGAATTGGCACGCACCCATTAAACTGGAGAAGCCTAAAATTGGATTGCCACCGTCGCCAAAGCAGCCAGCTATTACCCAGTTCTTGAAGCCCACAGCAACTATCAATTAATAAACTGTCAATGTCAATTAACTAGTTTGTGATCTTATCTTGTATTGTAATTAGTAATCATAAATGATGATTGGTGATGATAAGTAATAAATTAAGTCGAAGATAAAAAATGTTACAATGGATTATTTTTCAGTTAAAATTGAAACATTTTCTTTATTAATTCAAAATACTTGGGTTTTTTTTTCGATGAAGCATTTGAATAACAAACAGATATTTTCTTTATAAAAAATACTGGAATTTGATGACGATGACAGGTGACAGGCAACTCGTCTTACGTTTTCACTTCAAGACTTCAGGGAAGATAAGCCAGCACGCATAATTTCGTCAGTCAACAGCAGGTTGGTGACGACAACGATACTGTAAAACAGATTAAAAACATAATTCATAATAATTATTAGTCATGCCCATGCGCCATAGTAAAATACAAAATGATAACACTTTAAATTGCATAACAGTAGCAGTTAGTAATTACCTTGCATCAATGAGCTGCTTTTTAGCCGCGTAGATATCATAAATCCCCACCGTCCCCGGAGCCAAAACCGTCCCATTTTCCAAGTCAACTCCAGGAATAAAATCGCCCGCATCAAAAGCCATAGCCTGATCAATAATAGTTTGGGTGTCATGTCCAGAGTTGGTAATGAGAATCTTTGGAATGCACAGAATAGCTTGGGAGAACATCTTCACCCCAACTGAAGCCTTGCCTTTCCCCTGAAAAAATAAAAACCAATTCAATCAAGATTAACATTTAGAAAAATACTAAGTACTTCTCATATAAGTATTCATTTAACTTATTTTTAACCTTTAACTGTTCCAACTCTTTGGAAACCTTCATCTCAAACGCCCCCGCACCAGGAACAACAAACCCATCTTGAATCGTATTGTACAGCGCCCTTAGCCCATCCCTCAAAGCATCCTGCATCTGAACCATCCCAAACTTGGTAGGCCCTCTAATCAGCAAGGTCACACTTTTGGGATTCTTACACTGTTCCACATAAGTATACTTATTCTCCCCCAAAACCTGCTCATATACCTCCCCCGCCCATCCCAAACAATCCTCGCTGAGATCCTCCACACTATTCATGGCCATCCCCCCACAAGCCAAAGTTAACCTTTCCATGTTCCTCCTTTTGGCCCTCCTCAGGCCCAAAATCCCTTCCTTCGCCAAGGCATCCAAGCTTAATGGATCAATCCCCTTTTGATTAATCACAACAAAGGATTTCCCACTTCCCTCCGGGCAGACCTTCTTCTTCAGCTCGATTATCTTCTCTACACGCTTATCAATGAAGTCTCGTTCGGATGCGAGTAAAGCCTCCCGTTTCTCAGAGGTTGAGTAAAAGAATCCAGCGTTCACCTCAGTCTTTTCATATTCCAGGGATATGTTGCATGTAAAAATGAAGCAGTTTTGGAGATGTGAAGGCATGTCAGGATGACGACCACCGTGGTCCATGACCAGACCCAGGACAAGGGCAGAATCCAACTCGTTCCTGTGCTGCATTTCCATTATTTCAATCATGTGCAGATCAATCGACTTGGTGGACTCATCGTAAATGCTTAAGATGGCATCCGTGCAAATCTAGAATTAAAAAAAAATTATCATCTTACATAAACAGCATTACTAATTTAAATGATATAATTAACTAGCTATTCTGCTCACGTTAGCCAAGTGGTCAGCCAACTGCCGATGAATTTTCGTACGAAGACTTGTGCTCGCCACGTCGATCAAAAAGGCCCTCTCCATTTTAATCGGAATCTTCATGGTTTCCAAAATCGCCAAGCTTTTCTCCTTCGCCACCACCAATCCATCCGTGATAAGTCGAGGATGACATCCATCCTGGATAATTGGCTCGGATAGCTTCATCATTTCCCCGATAAGCAGGACGATTGATGTGGTTCCATCCCCAACGACGTCATCATGAGCAGTACTTGCCATTGCAATTAGGGAGGCGGTGGGATGTGAAATTTGCATCTCGTGAAGTAAGACATTCCCATCTTTGGTGATTTTTATGTCACCAGCTCCACTGACCAACATCTTCATTGTTCCTTTGGGTCCGAGATTGGACCGCAGCAACTCAGAGATTCCTTTGGCAGCGGAGACGTTAATTGCTAAAGCTTGCAGGGACCTTGCAAACTCAGCCTTTGGATTGAGAACACTGATCGCTGACATGATTTTTTTAGAAGTGGAATTTTTCCAAGAAAAAATAAATCAAACTATTAAAATAATTAAGTTACTTAATTAGTTAATTTTGACAAGGGGGGCACTTTAATGGACAGAAGTGAAATTCACAAATAAAATTGAAACTCAATCAAGAACACAGAGCTGTCAATTTTATGAGCTGCTTTTCTATCACTTGAGCTGCTGTTTGGAATTTGGAATAAAGTTTGAATTCCCCGCTGGATTTCAAACCGAATTGCTTTTCTCAATTTTGCCTATGGCTTAATTTTGATGAATGTTGAGAAAACAAAGGAGAATCTCAGGTCACCCCGATTTTTTGCAAACAAAAGCTTATCATTTTATCAAAAACGCAGTGTGAGTGAAGTGACGACCAACGACAATTAGCATGACTGACTACATTACATTATGCATTCCTTCAGTTCTTGAAGCGTGAACGTGAAGCGACTCTGTACACTGTACAGCTGTAATACAATACAACAAAATAAATACTTTCGTGTTTCACCTCCGTTTCCAAAACGTTTAATTGAACCTCATGTTTTTACTACATAATTAAGTGTTCAAATTGCAATTGGCAATTGCATCCGTGTTTCGTGGTTTGGAATTGAAGAAGGTTTGAAACTTTAAAAGTAATTTAAAAGTAGAGCTTCGTTGAATTTTTCAAATTGAAACTTGTGTAAGGTTCTTCTATTAAATCAACAATTTTCATTGATTATGTTTAGTTGTGAATTTGAATAAATTGTCTGTAATTAAGTTAGCTTGTTTTTGTTATTAAATTCAATTAAAGGTCCAAGGTGATGCTGGTCAAAGGTGGAGCTGGTCACTGGTGGTAATTTACCTACGATTTAGAAAGTCATTGACAAAACTAAGAAGTGAGAAGAGAGGCGATGATGGAAGGAGTTCAAAACAACGACAACGGCGACATAACAGCCATGGAAGAATTTGGAGGCAACCCCTCATCATCATCAATGCTGTCGGCTTCCATTGTTAACGAGTTAAAGGAGGAATTTGAGAAGAATGGAATGTTTAAATTCACTTCCAAACTGGAAGGAATGATCGCAAAGTGTATTGATGAAACTTTTGAGGAGAATCTATGTAAGTAACTTGGTATGGTAGGAGTTAAAAGTATTTAATTGTAGGAAGAAGTTACATAGTTACATGATATATTTGCCCAATTTAAAAACAAACATTTTTTTT
>JAQFZG010003313.1:0-13941 GCA_034695465.1 Entomobrya nicoleti | reverse complement strand
TAAAGATATATCTACTTTGGGTTCGTGTTGAGACTTGTAATTCAGCTGTAGTTTTTGTTTCTGTGAATATATGCAGTGGGGTTGTTAGGAAGTTGAGCACTTTTATATTTAGGGCAAGTAAAGGTAAAACTTTTTGAGCGATTAGCATGGCGAATTTTTTTTTTCAAGTTATGTGACCGGAGATGTTTATGCTTCTGGAATAGTCTTTCAAGTATATATGCTGAGTAGTTTTGATCAAAGCAGTTGAAAGCTTTATTATTAATAAGCTATAAAAATACGTAACTTTTCATAAAATCTTTTTCCGTTTTATGCCTTAATTTTCCCCCATTCCAGATTTATGAAAATTTGATAAACATAGAACGGATATATAACTTCATGACTTATATACTACTTGTGTAATATGTACTATAATGGTTATCAGTTGGTTTTAAATAAATAATGGAAAAGCCCCCATATGCTTTCATACTTTTATTTATTTATATAAATCCTCTGAGCGTAAAAATCGTTTTAAAAACGTGGTAATCAAGTAGCAAAACAAGATAAAAATTATTCTGTAAGGAATGAGGATTAGTTTGATGAGAGTGGTTGGCGAGCTTTTGATAAAATTAAATAGTCGAAGATAAGTTTCTGAAAGAACCAATAATAAATAGGAAATGAATCGGGATCTTTTTTAGATAAATTTTGATTCCATACAACAGATCAGTTTGAATCTAAAACCGTTTTGCATGGAAATCGTAGCTAAATACTTTTGAACTAGTAGAACAGTTTTTTTAAACTCCAACTGACGACGGAGAAATATCACAACTTTTATTTTCACTATTTAAACAATTGAATCTGGTAGTCACATTATACCTGATTTAAGTATGCCACTAATTCTCAAAAACTAATGTGGTCAGTTTTAGGATTTCTTTTCCAAATCAGAGAAAAGTTAAAATTTGGGTTTGAAAAATTCATTCCCAAGTAACTCTACTATCAATTATCTACATAGATGTAGGGAAAAGTAATATTCAATTCTAAGACAAGGTTACACCATTCCACATAAAACACTTAATACAAACACTTTAGGGCACTTTGTTTTTTTTACTAAATTCCAACGGACTTACAGTCGAGTTATCCACTAAACTCGACAAAAAAGTTATCTTATAATAATAGAAAGTGGTAGAGACCGGTTCAGGTGTGTTATCTGAGTGGATTTATCAATTTCTCACTAAAAGAAATTCCTTCGCTTCGCAAAGATGCCTGACCACAAAATAATTTAACTCCAAAGCGCTCGCTTGTTTCATACAACTATCAGCAAAATCTATAGCTTTATCACGATCAAGTTTGTGAATATGTTTAAACACCTGCTGGTGGAAAACTCAATACATAAGAGCTTTTGCATTGTATAATTTTGCGGCGTTATGATTGTGCCTGTCCTTTTTCTCGAACGAGGGGCAAATACACCCAAGTGCGAAGTTATACAGATTCTATTAATATAATATATGTATATGTTCTGTGAAGCTTTCCAGTGAAATATTGACTGGTGAGCTGTATTCTTGATTCAGTTATTCTAACAATTATTAAAGGTCTACCAGCGTTTGCTAAAATCCACTTAAAATCTCTTTCCACTAAAGGTTCTTATTAATTTATGATTTCGATATAATTGGCAAGGTTTATAAGTATCTCAATGTAAAAAAAATCCTAAAATTACCAGAAGATAAAATAAATTTTCCGTATAAAACTTCAAAGAAATAAGATAAGGATTTACTTGGATGGCGTAATGAAATAAACATTTTTCGCATTTAGAAAATTATGCTCCACTTACAATACTACATCGGACCACTAAAGCATTTTACTTTTAATGGACACAAAAGTTGAATTTTACTGATTGAATAGTAGCAATGTTAATTAAAGAATTTGATAAATAGAAATAAAATTTCCTAATGTATTATAGTGAGACAAGAAATTAAACAGATGGTTTACTACTTTGCGTTTATTTTTATCTTGTTGAGTTTCAAGGTTAAATAAACTGTTCTCCTGATCTTTGTTGATACAAGTCTCTGTTTAAAATGTGAAGACGTGAGCAGTACAATAAAGGGGTACATTTAGTCTACTTGATGCGATTACCCGTCATCCAATTAAAAAATATGTGCAAATGATGTTCCGGTTTGTATGAGGACTGTCTTACATATTGCACAATTATTATAATGATTGAGTATATGTTAAGGTTTTACTCACTCACTCACTCATAAACAATATATTTAAACGTTCACCGTGAGACAAATTTTCCTTCGCCTTCATTTTTAATATTCAGAAATGAAATCGATAATTTGCCTAATCCTCTGTCTACGTTGCATATTTTTTATCGTTCCTTGCCAGCAGCGTCAGCATTAAATTTTGTGATACGGCACGAACTGTTACAGTCCTTATTATTATTCTTTCCTTTAATTGTTTTAAACTTCCAATGGACAGGAATACCTGCAAATAAATCCAAATTTAATACCACAATAAAATATTAATGTTATCAAACAAACTTTTACTTACCATCATCAGGCATACCAAAACTCTAAAAAATCGATGGCATTTTTAGTAAAGTGCGGATATCCGAGCTTCCAGATCAAAATAAATGATACGTTTATGTATTTATTTTACAACTTGTGTATAAAGCAAATCTCAGACAACTAATGCAATTAACGCTCCAATGAGTCCCATATACTGTGAAAACGATAGATAAATAATACGCATGTTATTATAGCTCTATTCACGTTTAATTATCCTTTGTTGTAGTTTACCTTTAGAGTTATTAAATGTACTGAAGATTTTTTTAACGCTTATGGCTTTAATAGCGCATTATTCAAACTAAATGTGATTTTATGGATAACCACAAGCATGCCTGCCACATCAATTTTAACCAATTTCCTATAAATTATGTCATGGAAACAAGCAAGTAACATTGCAATTCGAGGCCATCTATGATGTGATTTTTTGTGGACGCGATTTAGTGAGTAAAAATAAGCGTGACTTACAAAACTTATTTGTAACATTACAATGGTCTATTTTGTGAGAAGTGAGACCGTTAAACTATTGAATGTAAGCAGAGCGTAAGGGAATACGAAACTGGCGAGAGCTCATTTTCGACTAGAAAGATAATTATCAAAATTACACTATTAAACCATATAATGAGACAAATTATTACATCTGGTTTTAATTACGGAAAGTTTTTCAGCGGAACTGAGTACAAATATTTTTCGAATAAAGTATTTGCTGAAGAGGTTTAAACGAAACCAGGAAGACTTTTTATTACAAATTTAGAAGTAGAATATTTTGGTTGTGGGTTCTTCTGGCAGCACTTTCGTTATGGAGTTGGAAGAATGTTACAGTTAATGCTGTTAAGGCTGGATATCCACAATTTGTCTTTTTAACCGTGGTGCGTAATTTAATCAGTCCTACGAATAAGATGCCAATGTCTTATTACGTTTGCATTCCTTATCGCAATTCTTGTCGCTCCTGGATTTTAAGTTTTTAGACCATCCAATTGACAGGAATATCTGGCAATAATTAAAAAAACAAATAAGAAGTATGAATATGATAACTTTTTAAAATAAGCTTTCACTTACCATTATAAGGAATACAAAAACTCCAAAACGTTGCATAATTACAAAAAAGGAAAAAGAAAACTGTTGAGTTTATAAATTGAAGAATCAACTTTTAATAGTGTTTCGTGTAATGTAACTGTTTGAGCGAATCTCAGACAGCCATTTTAATTAGCGTCCAAATGAGTCCCTGTTACTGTTTGTAAATGAAATTAAAGGTAATTTATTGCATATTGTTCCATTATCATCTAAAACCTATCTGCAATAAGTTTTCTGTATAACTTGAGATTACCAATTAAGTGAACAATGGCTGCATCAGTTTGCTGATAATTGATTTTGAAGAACATGCCTTAAAATACACTTTTACGTTTTACACCGAATATTTTATTAAACTGGTCACTCGTTGTGGAATGTAAAGCATTTATTTTGTATGCATATTTTTTGCTAATCAAATATGTCGTTAACGTAACCAGAACTGTGCAATTGCAATATATTTTATGATAAGGCAAATAATCTGTTATTAAATGTCACACAATAACGTTGTAATTCTAAAATACATATGTTGGGGTAAGATTAAGATTAATTTTTGATATGTATGGTGCATCAGTGTAAATATTAAACAATCTTATAAATACAGTACAATTCCTAAATAATACAGAAAAGATATCCATGGACTACCTCATCGGGCAAAATCGCAACCATCAGGCATGATTAAAAATCCCGAAAACGAATGAAAGCTTACGTCATAATTTACAAATATGTTCATGACAGGCATGGCAATAAGTCAAAATAGTATTTTTTTAAGGTAAGCTGAATAACAAAACTTGATGTACAAATATAGAATACCCACTTGTAGTTATTCGTTTACTCTAAAAACGTTTTCATTTTGAGTATGTTAAATATTATGTTACTTTTAGTTCATTATTTGAAAGGAATTGTACTCATGGTTTGTAAACGCAAAGCTTTGGTTATGTTATTTGCTTTCCAGACGTTTTTTAGTTCATGTGTAAGTTTTCCAGTTGGTGGAATTGTAGGGAAGGTAAAGCTGGTCTAAAAGTCTCAGTTGCAAAATTTTATCAGTCTTTAGAAAAAGTTGCCAATGTCTTGTTCTGTTTGCACGCAGCGTCGCAATCCTTGTCTTTTCTTGATTTATTTACCTTGGACGATCCAATCGACAGGAACACCTGTCATTAATTATAAATTTATTCATAGTATGAAACATCAATAGTCTAATATAAACTTTTACTTACCATTATAAGACATACGAAAATTCCAAACAGTTGCATGGCTATTTAAGCAAACCGTAGTTTTGAGATAGACAACAATGGAGATAAAATACGTTGTACTCTAATCCTGCACTGCACCGAATGACTCAAATCTCAGATATTTAATTTAATTTGCGCCCAATAAACCCCATGTACTGCAAATGCAAAAGGAATATTTGCACTTTGTTATAAATTTAATTATATTTTATTGTCCATTATTCTAGTTAGCTTTTTTAACTATCAATTGTTTTATAAAATTGAACGCAGTTTTTAAGGCAGTGGAATTTTATGTGACAAATAGGCTCCTAAAAGTAAGCAGTAAAAATGAAAACATCACACCAGAAGAAGCCTTTTCCTGTTGTCACTTATGGTAACCCCTGAACATATTTTTTTCTTGTAGTTCGCATCATGATCCTGTTAATTGCATCACAGCCAAAAATTATTGTGGGATTGGAAATTGGTGTCCCTATTGGAATATATATGCTTTGTACTGTCAAGAAATATATGGACGCTTTGAAAGAACGAGTTTCGGAGACAAGACAGCATAGTAATCTTCATCTTCATGCAATATTTAGTGCACTTCGCAGAAATAAATCCCGGAATGATTTGTGTAATTTTGATTGGTGTTGATTCGTTTTTGACATTAGTTTACCGAAAACAATGTAAAAATAATACATTATCGGTGTCATAATTGGCGATCGCCATACGCTGGAAATAGAATTCATTTTTAGATGACGTCGACTTGAGATGACATAAAATGCCAAGTGGGCCCAACAGCCCTAAACAGCAGATACAGTTAAGTTCGGATCACAGGACCAGCGTATTTTTTTATTCGGCGAAGGAAAACATTTATTACAAATTTAGAAGTAAAATATTTTTCTTATAGGTTCTTCTGGCAGCACTTTCATTATGGAGTTGGAAGAATATTTCTGGCTCGTACTGTTAAGGCCGGATATTCACAATTTGTCCGTTTAACCGTGATGCAAAATTAAATTAGTTTTAAGCATGAGCTGCCACTGTCTTATTACGTTTGCATTCCTTATCGCAATTCTTGTCGCTCCTGGATTTTAAGTTTTTAGACCATCCAGTTGACAGGAGTATCTAGCAATAATCAAAAATTATATATAAGAAGGATGAATTAAAAAATATTTTAAAATTAGCTTCCACTTACTAATATAAGGCATATAAAAACTCCGAAACGTTGCATGATTACAAGAAAAGAAATTTGTTAAGTTTATAAATTGAAGAAACGACTTGTTATAGTGTTCAGAAATGTAATGGTTTAAGAGATTCTCCGACAGACATTGTATTAATTGTCTCGATGAGTCCCATATACTGTGTACAAACGAAATTGAAGGTAATTAATAGCATAATGTTCTATTATTATTATCGTTGTTTATCCTTTCAATATTATATTATTCTCATTCCAGTGAACGTAGTTTAATGATTAAAATGGTGTATCACCCACACTTAACGTGGTTTTAATTCCTGCCATTCTAATACCAATTAATTTCCATTAAATCACGTCATGAATATAATTGCTGTTCCCGGTCGTCCCTGACGTGGATTTGTATTAGCCCGAGATGATATTTCATCTGACATCCTGTTTATCTGCATGAAATACAACAATAATACACAAAACTGGAAAATTTCGACCAAAAATAAAAAGTAAACGAATAGTTCTTGACATACTCTAATAGTTTCCAATAAAACCATGAACAATCCTACGAGTACAATCCCATTCCTAAATAGTGGTGACAGAAATACTGATAAACCACAAAAGAAAATCAGCAGCATGCGGTTTCAGTGGCATTATATAGTAGACAGCCCAGTAAAGCTTCTCCAATGAAATAAGAAAGGTCGTTTACCAGATTTTTGATGACAGCCTGGTCATATAAAGTCACATGGGAAAACTTATTACTTTGATCACGCAATTCGAAATAAGTAACCGAAGACAAATAACTTGCCTTGCGTTAGACACTGCCTTTAAATACAAATTTATTACTACAAGAGAATAATAATATAGTACAAAACAATGTTCTACTTATGATAATCAGACAGGCCAAAACTTTAAAAAAATTGAGCTTCCAAATTAAAATAGTAGTTAATTTTATATAATTTAAAACATATTAAATTAAGAAAATCTAAGACAACCAATATAATTAGCCTTCCAACGTGTCCTATATGCTGTGAAAATGATAGATGTATAGTATGTGTATTTGTAGAGTTTATTTCATATTTAATTATTCTTTGTTGTAGTTTATCTTTAGGAATTAATTATAGTGAAGAGTTTCGACGCATGACTTTAGTGAAGTATCAATACCTAACCATCTTGAATTCCAAGGTTAAATAAACAGTTTTGCTGCTCTTTGTTGATAGAAGGGTAAGTGAATAATATGAGGTGAACATTACGAGGGAGGAATTTATTTTGTTAACTTTATGAAAACAACCATCAAGGAAACAAAAATTAGAACAAAAGATGCTCCAGTATGTATCAAGACTGTCTTACATATTGCACAAATAGTATTAAATATTTTGGTTTAGGTCTTACTCATTCATTAATTTTTTCAAGTAAACTGAAATCCATAGCTTCTACTTTTCTGGCTGAACGGTACACGTAAAACAAGTAAAACAAATTAGAGCATCTATATTAAATATCAAATTTTCATATGAAATGCTTAACCAATGCAAATTTTAATAATATGCCGCTTATATTATTTTTGTGTGCTGCATTCAAACTTAGCAAAATTTTAGATTTTTTTTTAAACAAGAATTTTTGAAAAAAATACTCGTTTGTGTTTATAAAGGATAGAAGGTTAGGGTATCTCGTCTTTACCTAAATAAAACAGTATGGGTCACTTATACCAGGAGTGCAGACTAGGAGAAAATAAATGATTTTGAAAACCTTTTTTAAACTATGGGAACAATTTGTATTTTACTGCTAAATTTTAGCCTTTTTAAATTATCTAGTCATTGCAGAGTTGATAAATACATATAATTTAATACCAAAACTTTACCAGAGATTAATATATATGCTTTGAAACCTTTAAAGTTACTATTTGAGTTTCAAAGATGACATAGTTTGCTCAAAAGAGTAACATTATTGCTAGTTTGTGTGCAACAGCAAGTTTTAAATTTACCTTAAATTCTTGAAATTAAAAAAAAAAACATTTAAAAACCTGTTGTATGCATTTAAACGATTTGAAACGTTTTTCTAGAATTAGTTTGTCTTAAAACATTAAATGTTCATTTGCAGCCATGCTTATTAATGTAACATTGGATATTCTATATTTGATCCATTTTCAGATGTCTTTGAGTTCATCAATCTGATCTTAGAATATCCTCTGATTTTTGGGTTCGACACGTGCTGTTGCAATCCTTTTTGTTTTTTGATTTAACTACTTTACAATTTCCAATGGAGAGGAACACCTGAAATGATTTATAATTTTTAAATGGGCAACCAGAAATCATAGATTTAACAAAAACTTTTACTTACCATCATGAGATAGATGAATACTCTTGCGAACAGCATGATTTTACCAATGTAAGAAATGGAAGTTTAGCCTTACGAAAACAAGAACAACTGAATGCGTAGTGATTTCGTAGTGATTTGAATAGAGTGTATTTCAGACACCTAATGTAATTAGTGTACCGATGAGTCCCATGTACTGTAAAACAAGAAATTCATCAACGTTATTACGTATTGTTCGAGACTTTATTACCATTGAATCTTGTTTATCTTATTAACTATCTATTATTCTAAAGAATTTGACGTGTTTCTCATAATCACAATGACATTTCACTCACACTAAATGTAACTTTAAAGGTAATTACAAAAATTCCTGTCATTCCAATTCCAATTGATTTCCTGGACATCATGTCATGAATATAAGCAAATATTGCTGCAGTTCCTGGACGGACCTGATGTGGATTAGTATTGACTCGAGATGATATAGCATCTGAAATTCGATTTATCTACAGAAAATTATTAAATTTTAAGTCAATATAATTGCCGGAGTTTACAAAGGATTAATAAATAATTAAGTAGCATACTCGTATTGCCGCAAATGAACCCATAAATAGCCCAACGAATATAGGCGCGTTCCTAAATATTAGAGACACGAGTACGGATGCACGACAGGGGAAAATAAGCAACATCATTTTTGCTACTTCGGTAGCATTGTAAAGTAAATATCCAACCAGAGCTTCTCCAATGAAATGAGAAAGTTCGGCCGCTAAATTCGTGATCAATGTGATGTCATGTGGAGTCACATGAGAAAACTCGTTATCTGGATCGTACATTTCGGTTCTTTCAATGTCATATATAACATATAGTAAAGTTGCACAAGAAATCAATATTCCCAGGCAAATAACTATTTCCGTGAATATTTCATGGGATTTTGTTACAAATCCGATTACGCTCCATAATATACTTCCGCTGGAAATATTTGAAGAATGAATACAATTTCTTGTCATCGTAAGTTGCATTTTCCCCAAGCATTCAAGTCTTTGTACCTTGTTCAGAGTGGTTACTTTCTCAAAACCTAATTTAAACCCAGTTTGGAACCAAATGTATATAAAGGTGTTACTAATTGTTAAAGTCGACATTAGCAATAAGCAGATTGTTGCCCTCTAAATTAAAAAAAATGTTTGTCTAATTAGCTTATTTCCATCATTGTCAAAACCAACAGACCTAGAAATGTTATAATAATGCTTACCAACGTTGTTATCTTCCCACGAGGAGACAAAAGTAACAAATCGTTAGCTTTCTTCAAATAGTTCCATTTCAAAAGAGCAATTATAATAGAAGTTATCCGAAAAAGAGCAAAAGCTACATGAATTCCTAAATGTAAGTATGCACTCCCCTCACGTTCTTTATATAAAGCAGATGCTATTTTTGGGAAAACGTTTACGATCTCAGTCACATAAAACACCATGCTTGTAATCCAAAGTATCTAACGTTCAAAGATTTCAATTTCAAACAAACAAAAATTATCGGTTGTGGACTCGTTTCACGTATGAAAAATTTATTTATACTATTTCGGTTACTTTAAACTTACCTTGGTAACAAAACACTTGTTTAAAGTTGTTGTTCTGCCGTCGTTTGAAATCCAGTATGGAATCACTCCAAAAATCATTGCAAAAAAGGCCCACGCTTCTAAAATTGTGTAGCCTTTGTCAGTTCCCTCTTCTCGTATACCTAAACTTCTTTCATCGTCTAAATTCATTTCGACGACGACTGAGTCATCCTGGGATCCATGTTCACTTGAAGCTTGGAATTGCGAGCTATTCGTAGATACGTTATCAGCACGGTCGTGTTCGTTTGGTTTGTTATTGTCTTCGTCATTCAGATCAATATCGCTCCAAATACTCTGAATACTCCTATCGTCATTGCCCGAATTATCGTCCGGCAAAACATTGCTCTCATCGAAAATTTTACTTTCTCCAGGAATAGATGGACCATTCAAATCTTTATCAATATCGCCAACATCCATGTCACTTGAATTTATTTCATCAGTTGCTTCATCCTCAATATCCATGTACTCATTTGATCTATTTTCCTCTTTATTATCATCACGATCCAACACAGTTCTTTCTGAAGTGTTTTTATTACTATCATAGAACTCATCGTTAGAAGCATCCCCATCATCTACTGTTTTGTGTTCCTCAAACGAAGATTCACTATTCAAATCGATATCAAACCATTCTTCGTCTTTAATATCCAAATTAACTGTGGGACTATGTTCATCCTCCATATTTAGAACCTCGTCAGAAATATTTTCGTATTTTATGCCACTATCTGTCCCCGACATTTCATCTGTATACAAAACATTTCTTGTCTTATCATCCTGCCCATCAAATATGTCGTCCTCATCTTTAGCGTCCACACCCTCTGAATTTCCGTCATCGTTTATAATATTCTCACCTGTTCCATTTACGCCGTCGGAAATATCTTCATTCTCTAAATTATCATCATTGTCTGCAATGAGCTCATGTAAGTTTGATGGAGTGTCATCAAAAAATGGATCCCCCATTTGATCAGTTATTTCGTTAAACGAATCATTACCGTTGCTGCTACCTTTCTCAGAATTTCCCCAACTGTCTGGACCACTCGATATTTCAGGGCCACTCCAACTTTCTAGTTTACTTTCAGTTTCCGAATCTTCAATTTGTGCTTCGCCACCTTTTAAGTTCCCATCATACACGAGTTCGTTTTTCCCGGTTTCAAATGACGCCTCAATATATTCCTGACTTTTGTGTATTTTCGAGTCATCATTTAATATGGGAGCTTGCGATTTTCCCTCACTACTAGAATTACTTGTTGATGGGTTTGACATAGTTTCTTTATCCGCTGGTGTAATAGTACCCCTTTTGAACGATACGAACATTGAAATGTCGCCAAATGTTTCATTAGCAAGATTTTTCTTTGACATGATCGACAATTTTAACGGGATTCCAAGTTTAAAATATTTTGATTCTTGTTCTTACGGCACTGAATGAAACATATCAATGCACCTATTTAAAGCTTATTTTTAAGCACAGCTTTAGTAATTTATAATTTTAACAAATTTTACTGATTTGTACTGTCATATTTAAGCTATTTAACGGTATTAATTAGCATCGTTTTCAATATTGCTCGGTTCAGGAGTTTATTTTACATAATTGCGAGTAAAACTATTATAATTAAAGAACCTGGCGTTCGAATTTTTATGCATGTATTTAATTAATCAACGCAGTATGAAGTCTCATAAAAAATGTTTGAGAGTCATTAATTAGGTTTGAGCATTCGATTTTTACTTTGGCAACTAGCACAATTTTAACTTTTACCTGTTTTGGTTTGAATCACGCAATCTGTAAACGTAAAAATGAGTTTTATAGTAAATATACGAATTTAAGCATTTGTGCATTGCGTGGTTACATTTGACATGTAATCGACTTTCATTTGGGTGGTTGTAATGCTATATCGATCCCCTTCGCTCAAGTTAAAAATTCTTTTAACCTTCTCTTATAATGTCTAATGCTAATAACGTTTTGGCTTACGATTAATCTTATTCATTTTATTAAATTTGGTTGCAAATATGTAGAACAATGGTTCATATAATGATTTACTTGTGACGCATACACAACTACAATATCTTATTCTGTCTTGGTAAAAAGCCAACTGGAGTAATAAACCAGCATGTTGGATGCTTCTCGTCTAACCTTGTTGGCATAACCTTCCATCGCTAAAGCAGAATTGCAAATTCTAATTTCGAATATAGGTATCATTGTTTGACGTCGTGTAAGAACATATATTAGATCAAATGTAACACGACTGGAATTGCATAAAAATCAATTAAAATTCTTTCAAGTATTTCACGTAAAGCCCTACGTAAAAAGCACAACGTGTATTGTTCGACTTGATTCGACTACGAAGAAACGGAAGCAAGTGAATTTGTTTATGAACTTATCTTATAACTTATGCAAATCTTTACACAGGATTGAAATAGCGTTGTTTGGTGCTATACACCAACATGTATTTATTAGTTTAAATGTGGCAAAAGTGGATGATAGATAAAATAAATATACTTTGTTAGAAATATTTTGCATTTAAACCTATATGTGTAGCGCAACGTGTTATGTACTGTGAATTCGACTACGAACAAATGTAAACATATAAATATTGCATTGAACTGTATTTTGCACATGCAGTATTCTATACCAAATTAATATTCAACTATGATATACTCCCTTGATCATATACAAACAGAATAGACATACAATTTGATTATCTGTTATATACGATGTCCTGCAGACCTCCAGCTGTGTGTCCTTTTTTAATAAGAATTATAGGGGAGCACAAAGTTAAACGTTACAACAGCCGCTAGACTACCCTGGATGGAATTTATAAAGAACTTAAGGTATGTACAGAAAATCCAGTGGTGCATATCTGGTGGTAAAAGTAGAAGTAAAACTACTGGTTAACATTTAAAGGTATATACTTCTTATGAAAAATATAATTTTGGTGTAGTCAAGAGTTATGTTTGTGTTGTACTTGCAACGTTCCCCTTAACAGACATGTCAGGATCGATAATTAGGGTGAAGTCTAACGATATGTATAGTGTGATCAAAGAAGCTATGAAGATATGAGTTTTAAATTCCCCATTATAATTTATATCAAGCAATTATAGTAGCAAAACATTTGGCGTGCGCATGGGACCCGCAGACGGAATTCTTGCTACAACATGCAGATCCGCACAGTACACTCACTTGTTTACATGAGAGGCTATGCGCGAGCAGTGCATTAACACATGTATGTGAATACACTGCTTGTGAGCCAAGCAAACAAAGATACAAGTACAGCATGTGTTCTATTGTGATCATCGAGCTGTCATGATAGAATTATGTCTCCGATTGTTTTGGTACTATCATCACTTGATTTGTATGCATTTAAAAGCTTCATATGAATCTAAATATTAAGTAAACTGTTTCTCTTACCTTTGCTAGAATAGGTTACTAAATTGATGTCACTTGTTTTACTTTCTAACACACACTTTCAACAAATAATTAGTCCGATATTAATTCAAAATTAATTAATACGGTGATTTAAGTGAAGTTTTCAACGTGTCTTTAATGTTTTGCAGCAAGTACACATATGGCTTTTTAACATGTTAGTTCAAAAACCAAACACTATTATTAATTATACTCCCCGATGGCTTCCTAGTTTCAAATGTTATTTTACAGATTAGCTGGACTCATTGAATCCCTTAAGTTTTAAGTCAGACCAAGGTACTAACTGCCTGAGTACACAATTTTTTTGCTCAAAATTTAACATTTGTTTATAAATCCAGAATGTGGGTGATGTTTAAGTTTAACTATACATTTATGAACTGATAACAGGCCAACTTGAATGAATAGTTTGGTAATTAAAAAAATCTAACATTTCGAACCAATAGTTAACACTGACAACTTTTTCAAAGACTAGTTTAAAAGAGTAATTAATAATAAAAAACCGTATATTTAAAAAACAGGACGGCGTATTGAAGCAATAACAATAAATAATAACTTAAAATTTGTTGTAGGGGATTTTATAAATTTCCAATTATTTATCGTTGTCGACTGAC
>JAQFZG010003312.1:0-13941 GCA_034695465.1 Entomobrya nicoleti | reverse complement strand
GTGTCTATATAGACAACTTAGGTGTCTATATAGACACTTAAATTAATTTAATTTTTTTCTTCTGAAAGTGTCTATATAGACACCTAAGTTGTCTATATAGACACTTGGGCCTAGACTGATGTTGCTATACTGCTGATTTATAAATGCTAAAAAATTAATACGCCCACATGATTACATGATTAACCACATCTAACTTCCGTTCTTCTAACCATTTATTTATCCCAAGTGATTTATTTAAAGTTTAACTCACGTTCTAGCTTCATCTCACTCAATTTTGCTATCATTAGTTGGAGAAAATTTTGGTTTTGCAACATTGCAACTGGTAGCATAAAAACTTTATACATATATATATGTATGACAAAGTATATATATAGAGAAATGACATATCAAGTTATAAATATAAGCAATTGACTTACTTCTCAATATACTTTTGCCGTTAGAAAGTAAACATTACTTTGGAAATGACGTTATACTGAAAATAAAATAAATTTAAGTATTCAAAAGGACTAATTGTAGTTATAAAAAATTGTTTTGGCTTATTATAAAAATGAAAATCACAATCAAAGATAATTTATACATACAATGGAAAACACGCCTTTAAACAGATCATATATTATATCAAATTATATATTTTTAATGGCATAAATAAAACAAGCTTATTTTATTGATTTAGTTTAAAAGCAGAACTTAAAGCTTGAAACTAATATAGTTCATGGAAAAGGCCATTTTGAGAACGCATCTTGTTTGTACGGATTACAGTTAGATACATAAAATATATTTTTACCTTATGGAATTAAAAAATTTCTTACACAAATCTGACTAATATATTTTTACTAATTTAAATATATGTATATATATATTCAATATTCCAAAAATACATAATAGGATCTATTGTATATAATTCGTATTTGATAAGATATTGATCAAGGTTCTTTTGAAGTTTGCGTAAAATAACTCCTTCGAATGAGACAAAGCTATGCATCGGTTTTGGAAAAAATAAAATCCGTATAACGAACGGGATAGCCAAATGATTATATAAATTGTATCATATTTATAGTGAAAACATGGAACTAATTTATCATCTATTGATCCGCACCGGTAGCCTTGCTTAGGAGCGATTTTAAGTAACTTTCTTAAGAGTCTTGTAATAAAATAGATGAGAAATATATCAAGAGTTTTTTTTTTAATGTTAGCACATGAAGACTGCCGAAATACTTACTAAAATTGAATTCCACGTAATCTCGTTACTTTATCTAACCCGTTCACACATTGGGTTGGTCACCGGTACTATTTGCGTTTCCATTCGTTAATCACAATTAAAAACTACAGTTTTCTTGGTTCCTGGAAGCTCATGGCCAGTGGCATTCGAGTTATGATGATGTGTTGAATTGGATCGAGAAATAGGTTTAAGAGGACAATTAACCGAATCTCAGCTGGACATTGATGCGTTTCGTTGAAGATTACGTGGAAGAATTACTATTGGCTCATTTTCTGTAAAGGCAGCCACTGGCCCGTCTGGTGTGACGAGTTCGACAGTCGTGGTTAAATCCCCATCCATAATTCCATATCTGCCGGAGCAGCCTTTAAATGTCCATGAAAATAGCAACCACAACTTTAAATATGTCATACAAAATTTTACAGAGACAACAGTAAAGGCAAGAAGCAAGATAGGATCTAAACTTTCTAAACTCAAATTATTAGTTGTATATCAAAGGGTTAAAGAATAAAATAGTCTACCCGACTTTTATTGCGGTGCCACAACTAAATTCTACCATTGCTTGCTAATCTATTTCTCCAAATACTACACTTTCCAAGTCTCCAATAAAGTCCAAGGCCACTACTTCTACATTATCTTGTATCACATTCATTACTTTTCTCCAATGCTCTATAATACTTAAATCATTGCGATTCTGTTAAAAGGATTATAATGGTTAATCGTTTCGCAATGATCACAGATCACAAATATAATTTAGACACAGCGCTAACAAAAACTATTTAATAGGATGTAATAATACAGTCGAGTAGCTTTTACTGCCCCGTCGTGTTCTTAATCGATCATTCTATGCTACAAAACTATTTAATTTTGACATTTTTTACTCGTCGACCATTTGCAGGCGAACGTTTCGAGTATTATTATGTTAATCAAAGAAATCAGTGTTTTAATCTTTTTGGTTGAAGATATACTGATGAGAATAATTTATTGTACGCACAAATACGATATTGTACGATAACTTACAATAAAAAGGGAAAAGTTTGAATTTTAAAAGTTTACAGTGGCTTCACCAAAGTAAATATGGGCACAAAATACAAAGACATATCCGACCATATTATCGTTACCCCTATTTTCTACCTATTCTATTTTTAATTTGTGTGAGGGAAGAAAAGGGATGTTACGTAGTACCTCCACTTACGCTCAATGGGGGACTTCGTTGTACGATACTGGCGCAGCTACGTTCGTTCCACGGGTCCTCTCTGAAAAAAAGAAAACAATTGCATGGTTGGAAGTAAGTTTAATTTTTAAAAAGATTAGTATTTTTAAACACTACCTTTGTGCTAGTCTGGCTAGTTGTCTCCTTCTTGCGGCTCGCTTTTTCAGGCAGCAGATCACAAGAAGGACGACTAGTGGAAAGACGAAAATGCTGGACACAATGGGGATCACAACAACTTGGGGATCGACTACAAATCATTCAAAAAAAACATCAGCATTAGTTTTGGCATGTCACAACGAATTCTTAGAGCTGGGAATCGTAAAATTATCACATCCGGGAATTCAAATATGACTCATATTCGTTTGAAAGTGTATCATTTTTGGATTCTCTGAAACAATCCTTTCCCAACAATACAATCATCTCGAAAGCATTGAAGAATCTTTTACCAAGTCTACAATGAAATCAGCAAAAGTATATGCCATAACTTTAAAAATGAATATCACATTTCCCCAGTAGCCATTCAACAATTGCAAGAGGTCCAGACACATTAATTTCTCTTCAGTGTCGCGAAAAGAGTTGAGCCTTGTGATAAATGCGAATAGTTGACTTTACACAACATATTTTGCAAGCATTTGCATCAATTTCAATATTATATAGAAAAAGATTATTATGTGTAGTATTTCATTTCAAACAGATTTGGACTATGTAGCGTTTTCAGATTCGACTTGTCCATTTGGCAATTGGCATATATATTGTAATCAGCATTATAATGTATGTGCCTACTAATGTTTATACTTGATAGACAGAACTTTGAGAGTATAATTTACACCCACTAGGATAAAAAGAGAAAGCACTATGTAATAAAACAAAAGTTTAGTTTCGTATCCTTCCTATTTCTCATAGAATGTGGAAGAAAGGCTTTATAAATCTGAACAACTCAAATCTAAAGAATCAGTTATCGGAAGTGTGAGGCTATGAGTGAAGAAAGTTGTGCCAAAAATTCATGACCAGAGAGGATGATGATGAGATTCGTTTCGCTAAGGATATTCCCCACGAGACAAAGACGAGCATATTATTTTTCGTTTCTACAATATTTTCTTGACGCAGCAGCACCGCATCAGGGGACGCTGACGCTGCTCTAATACGTTACAGCTTTGGCTAAAACCAAGTAAGTAAAAAGCATCCAAACCAAACCACCAACTGCTGTTGCTGCTGTTCATTCGTTCCTCCGTACATTCCACTTGTAGTATTCACGAATTTCGTAAAAGTATGAAATAGCTACAAAATATACTACACACCCCACCGTATATGTACGTATTAGACAGTTATGAACATGGTGAATGGCTATAACTGCAAGTAAAAGTGTAAGGGTCATGTCATCATCTTATTTTGTAGATTTTATGGCGCCCAGGGAATTGAAATCATCAAACGCGTAATGATTTCCCTGCTGAACTGACGAGTGCATTTGAAGGAAAAGTAACATTGACTTTTATACAAAGAGCATGCAACGGTGGTGTGTAATAAAAATGTAACGTATACAGCTTCCAGCGCTTGTCCCACTTTCCCCCTACAAATGTAAAAGAAAGCAAGGGCTAGAAAATGGGATGAAGTGACTGGCAATAACAGGTTATTTGTTTAATATGGCTGCTTATAATGGAGTTAAACTGGTTTAAGATGTTTTTCCTTTAGTTTTTAATGTAGAAAAACGCATTCAGTGGTGCGTTTTAACTTCTGATCATTGTTTATTTTAGTATTACAATACGCGGAGTTAAGTGAAAGCAAAAACGGTATATCAGCCAGATACATTTTGTTTTAGCCAGAAAAGGTAAAAAAATATACAAAATTTTATGTAGTATACATTCGAATGTAATATTTTTATGTAGACATTTATTCGCTGTACTAGTAAAACAATTAGGCGAAAATTAAATAAAGCTGAATTTTTCAACGTGGATAATCAAACGACTAATGTTAGAAATTTAATTTTAGTTTGAGTAAAGTTTATACTGTGGGTACGTGTAACTCTGTCTGAAGAAGCACATGTCTTCAATGTTGCGTAAGGCCTAGAATTAAACTTGATTACTAATTAACATCACTTTGTGAACTATTCTTAGTGTCCACTTTCAGAAAGAAGAAAGTACATTATGTTATTTATTTGTCACTGTGAGAAATATTTCTGAAACTATAATTAGATGAAAGCAATTTTAACCCAATAAGGTCAAGATAACTTCTAACATTCTCTTTTCAACTTACAATTTGTTGGCAAAAACTGGTCGTACACAAGTTGCTAAATACTTTCGGAAACCTAGAAGTACCGACTTCAGGGAACTCCCCTATAACCGCTACATATTATTGCTAAAACAAAAAAAACCACATTGCTTCCTTTCCAATTATTTGGACTTTCTTTCTCCACTTGAATTGCTTTATGAAGCGCATCACGGCAACCCAAAAAGAAGCAGATGCTGGGTCGTTGTCGTCATACCGTGTGCACATCTGCCAAGAGCTAAAAAACAGCTTTAGAGGCATTTCCTTTTATTTACTTACTTTTTTCCTAGTAATATTCTTACGTGACAGGTTCCTCTGCATTTAGTTTTGTTCACTTCAGCAGACATATATGCATAACTCTGAATATACATATATACACGTGTCTGGACATTTTCTCCATTCAAGTCATTTATTTCATAGGATGGCACTTCTCTTGGTAGCACGCATTATTAGTAGGAAAGAACAGCAACAATACGTTACAGTTTTACTTAAACTTTGCCAATGTCATCGTCACCGACCGAGTGCTCTTTCTAACACGACAACTCATATTTTTATGTTCATGTTGAATGCTGTTTTTGAGCATATATTTGCTTTTTTACCAAACCTACAGGCTACATATCCCTGACAAAATACTGCCAATAACCAATACTACTTGGATAGTCATTTTGACATTTTTATTGCTTCTCATCAGTCCCATTTCTCAATAGTCTCGGGTCTGACAGTTTTCTAAAAAAGGTCGAGTGAAAGTTGAACAAGACTAAACAACAACAAAGGGTTGCATACATGTACGTAAACGATGCACAATAGAAAGGGCTGAACTGACTATGGAATGCTGATTCAGCAGTTTGTGCAGAATATGCCCATGAACACAAAACTTCAGAACGACTTATCGATTGACATTTGCTTGTATTGTAATACATGTACATGTAATATGTAGTTTTTTGGTCTTTTTAATCTATTTAGTTGAGTGAGATACTTTAGCCTGCTACTTTTAGGTGTTAGGTGACATGCATCTTCTATCAAGAAAGAAAAATTTAAAACCTTTTGAACTTTAGTCCAGAAGTTTATCATTTTACATAGTAAACTACATTTTAATGAGGACCAGGATTAATTTCCAATCTTTAATTTACAACAAAATCAAGCTGGTTTATTTATGTAAATCCTTTTTATATTCAACCTTAAATTTAAGCCGGCATTTTATCTTTTAACAAGATACAGTTAATATAGTACTTCAGAGAGTTGTGTTTGTTCTACTTACTTCATACTTTGTTAGTAAGGGAATCAACGTGGCCTTTGTTGTTTGTTAGGTATCCCTTTAGCTATCACAATCACAAATGTACTAATAGAACTGCATAGACTGGAAAAATCCAAAACTGATTTTTTTCTAGTTGCAAATTTGACGGGGACGCGGGACCCTTTCTTTAGATAAGTAAAGTTTTGTTTTGTGTATCCCTGTTTTAAGGACATTTAATTCTCATTCTTTCTACA
This sequence comes from Entomobrya nicoleti, assembly GCA_034695465.1. Taxonomy (NCBI): domain Eukaryota; kingdom Metazoa; phylum Arthropoda; class Collembola; order Entomobryomorpha; family Entomobryidae; genus Entomobrya; species Entomobrya nicoleti. The sequence continues at coordinate 7,762 of JAQFZG010003312.1, read as the reverse complement.
TGTGTATATGTACATTTAGTCAGTGAATTGTAACGTCTGGCTTTTCTGCACACAATATAAATGTATATCTAATGGGACATATTACTACTACCAGCATGTCATCTTTTCACAACGGAAAATGGGATTAATTTTGATCCAACAAGGCGTGAAATAAGTTTTGTCCTTTTTGCAAACTATACGCAAACTTCAGGACTTCAGTTTTCGTCATACATATAATGCAATCCTGTATCCTTTTCGCCCACATCTGCTATAGAATCATCCTAGCCAGATATCAGCTAAACAAATCTCGCCACGATGCTGTAATCAAGATTAACTATACATACATATATTCCATTGTAGTAGCTTTGAACGATGTCTGCCACATGCGCCATATTCCCTAATGAGTCTGTGACTGTGACACATGTAACGTTTCTTGTGTAAGTTTAAAATGTTTCTAGGAAAGCCTAATTTGGAAAATACAAAGGGATTAGAGATTTGTTATTTCTTTGACGTCAAAGATAGTATCTGTCAAATTGTAATGGCAGACTTTTCAACAAGGCATGTTTTGCCAAATCTCCTTCACTTCTTTCAAACAATCATTCAACCTAGAAGAGTCCTTAGTGCTTACTAAGTGAGTACGGGCTCCATTTTAAAACTCCTTAGCACTGTTTTGTATCCTTAACCATTCATAACTATTGTGTATTTTTCTGCTTATCATTGTATGTATAGCCAAGTCTCAGGGTTTTAAAAAGATTTATAATCATATTAGTGTTAACTAGTGGCTAGCAACTTTTTTAATGCAATTTATTAACTTTAAAGACGACATTGCACTGGAAATTCTTGATGCTTGGAACTTGGATTTAGATCTTACCTGCATAATCTCCCTGTTATCTTAATTAGGAAGTATGCGCGTCTTTACCTTGAAAATCTTTTACAAACTTTTGGTAATGTCACAGCCAAATTAGTAAATATAATGGCAAATAAAGGTCAAGCGAATCGCCCAGATGCAAACATGAATCTACCCCTTCAAGCAGTTTAACTCAACATGACATGGCCCGTCGTTTTTCGCTGCATGTTGCATAAATGGCTGGCGTGTGTGCAAAACTTTTTTGCTGACGCAGGACTTGAGAAATACCGGTGGCATGAGTAATTGAAATATTACTGTCATATTAGCCCGTTGTAGTGTATGGTACCCTGAATCCTACTGAGAGTGTATGCTTTCACATTTGAGAATGAAAGCCTTGTGAGACGAAAAATGTTGTATGATGTTAATAATTAATGTGCACAGTGCACACTATTGTCCATTTGCTTTAATAATGTTTAATTATAATCCACCTCAAGCACAAAACTTTACTCCAGAAAAATTACAAGAAGAAGAATAATATTTGAAAACAAGGTTTGTAATTTTCCAGATCGTTGAGGTATGACTCCAAATAAATCTGTTTGTATTTACTACATAATGCTTTATTTTAATTACGTAGGGAGTTGGGACTTTGGGATTTCTTTATTTTAGTGTAAACATAAATAATCGCCCATGCGATCAGTTCAGTAGGCTGGAAGACTAAATTCATTCATGCAAGACAAGAGGCCTTGGTTATAATAAAGACTCCTTACAAAATAAAAGTCGTTATTAATAATAATTTATTTGTCAGACTGTTCAACGGTAAAATTGAACTCAACCTAGGTTTTAACAAGATAGCAAGTCAAATATATCATAAATTTTACATTCAAGCCCCATGGTTCTTTTCTTTGTACTTAAAAATTAAAAGTCAATTATTTGACTTTTAAGGTTTTCGTGTCTCTGCACAAGGAGCAATCAAATAGTGTTGAGAAACAAAATGGTATAGATGTGAGGATGATAGTGAATAAAACTTTCACTTGAGTCTTACTACTTGTCCTCGTTTGTAAATAAAATATATTTTTACTCATGTATGTATATCCCAAGAAGAATGGGAAAAGGTTAGTTATTTTGAATTGCAGTCATTCATTTTCAATTCTTTTTTTACGATGAAGGTTGAATGTAGAGTGATAGGAGATACGCAGAAACATATAGCATCATAGCGTACGCATACTATTAGTGGTGAGGTTTTTCTCTTCCACCATCAGCGGTTTCGACAAGCGTACGAGTAACTGGAATACTGGAAAAATATGCTAAACACTTTGTTATCGTACTTGCATAGTAATGAAGTAATTCTCTATCGTCCCTTCAAATTATTACCTTGCGATTCAAGTTCCAAGAAGTAGGGTAGAGACCACAGTAGTGTCAGCGTCAGCTCGCTCACACCTTATCAGTATAGTGCACTATTTTCCACGTAAAAACACTGAAGAATGAAGCGTTTTAGGCAAAGCATGAGTGTCTAGGTTTTCCAAATTCCCTATTTCTTATGTATATTACTTGTGTGAGTGAGCCAAGGAAGGGGTCCAAATAAATATATTACATTGGCGGTTTCTACCTACATACACATTGCAAGCCTTTTTATTTACCTCAATGTACTCTTGTCCTTTTCAGCAATCTTTTTACGTAGGAAGACAACAAAAGAGATTTTCCACAATGTAATGTGCATTTTGTAATGAAGGAAAGACTAAAAGTTTCTCTCTCTTTTGTAATTTCACTCTTTCAGTCATACCATTCCAGTCCAAAAATGTAGCTTAAAGTTTAGTTTCAATAAGTAATAATGCCTCTTTGTGCTCCACTCTATGAAGTGTATGCGAAATGAATAAATATAAAGTGCCTGTAATTCACTTCATTGTACATATATTACATGCAAAATGCATGTATAACTTATGAAGGCAGGCACAGACAGCTTCCAGTTTTATTCTTTGATCTAGTTTGTATTTTGGTCCCGTACGACTGCCAAAATCAGTATTCAGGTTTCTTTCTAATCATTTCGGTAGATATTCATCCCGTGAGTGTGTATTAGGCATGGAATGAAAGGGGTGGGTGGAAGAACAGTGTATATTTAATATATATGCTACATAGCTACATTGCAAGCGAAGTTTGAAAGTAGAGAACTGTATTACGACAATGATGACATGGTCTACCATTTTCACTGTGTCTCTGCGGATGCTGCATTATTAGGCTGCTTTCTTTTCAAACCTGTGTAGAAACTTGATCCAGTTATAAAAGTTCACAGATGATAACATAAAAGCAGCCCATCTATTATTCCTTTTGTACGGATATATTATTATATTTAGAGTACTACATAACATTGTGATCCTGGAAAAGGAAGTAAAGGGATTACTATTTACACTGCTGTTCCAAAACGAATAGGCAGCAAATAAACTAACGTTACGACGGGCGTATCAAGATAAATATAAGATGTTACATAAAAGATAGCCGTAGCCTCATATCATCAATGAGTTGGGTTCTATAATGACGACGATGGCAATGCAGTGATCTGCTTTTACGGTCATTTCTCCACTTAACAACTTTGAGGAGGAATAGAAATTCTAGTAGTACTAGAGTAATAATGAACCATTTACAAGCTTTAAGACTTTTTACGGGTTTCCGTTTCCGCTTTTATTTCAATCTAATTTGATATAAACCTTGAATTTGTAGGTAATGTGCGGGGGCCATTATTACACGTAAACAAAAAAAGGTACATTTGGCGCTACCTAAAGAGAATCTGATCTAGAGTGATGTATGAACTATATACAATGCGGAATTGTACATGTATCTTATCATCGTTGATGGCTCGTTGTGTATGGGCTTTGTTCTTCAAATGATTCTGATAATTAAGATCCGTTTTGTAAGGTAGACACGTATACATTGTATACCAATGTCAGTGAAAATGCTCATACTACATTGTGCCCAGGGTTAACTAGCTAGCTTCTTTTATCTAAAGCCGACGATTTCTTAGTCATCCCATTTCACACATGTAATAAATTCTGTGAATTAGTTTGCTCCGTTCGTTCCATGCTCTGATCTAATTAACTCCATCTTACTATCACGTAATTTATATACCTGGCACTGCCTAAAAATCTGTGACTTGTGGGTTTCTGAGTTTGGCCAACTAATTATAGAACTCTGAGCATGAATGTTCGTTCTAAATAATTTTGTGTATTTTATTACTTTAATATTAATGGGGTTAACATCGGCAAACGAGGGGAGTTGCTGGAGGCAAGCAAGCTTAAATACTGTATCACAATGGGAGACCAGCGTAACGTAAGAATTCTTGTGAAAGGAAATGTGTGGGAAATGAATTAATATGAAATAGGTAGTTTGACAATGTAACTGACAAGAGCAGTTACAAACGAGGAATATTCAATCAAATAGTTTAATTTAAAATGTGGTTTACAAAGCGCAAACATGTGCTGCTAACTGATTTAGCAATGGTGAAAAAGACAAAACTCTCTCAGAAATGAATGAAATCAGACACTAAATCAGTGAAGGTAAATGAAAATACAAGCAATCGCAGTGTGCTAACTTGTAAAACAATGAATGCTTTTTATAACACTGCCATAAACTGCGCAGTTAAAAATAAGAATATGAAATGATTGAAATTCATGAAAGCTTGAACAAAAGCTAACGAAAATGAGTAGAAAATGAATTTATGTGTAAATCATGCCTTAAAAGAAACAATTGCGAATCCAGCAGATAGATATTACATCTAAAACTTGATTAGCTTCTAGGAGGATTGTGATGTGATGATTGTAATTACAAAACTGTCAACTATGTGGCCTCATAGTCTGATTACAATTTGTGTACACATCGATGGTAGTATTTGCATTGAGAACACTTCTATGTGGACTTGGAATATCTTAAGCAAACACTATAAATACCAATGTTATTACGTATCTAGAAAAAACAACAGACCAATAATACAGTGCTATTCACTATTACTTGTAGAAAGACAGACGTGTTTTATAGGCAGTTTGTATGCAAAGAGTTATTTCATGTTCCCATTTTATGGAGTTGATGAACGACGAACCTTATACACTCTAATTCACTTCCCTCTGTACAGATTTTCATTTTCAACTAATACAAAAGCAAAAGGTACTTTCACTGACCATGAGATGACTTGCAAACTACGCATCTATATACATATATGTATATTTACAAACTTAATCACCATTAGTGTCTGTATATTACAGATATAGATATGAAACCAGCGTAAATTGGCTTTTGGTATATGTATGAACAAAAAGACTTCAAGCCACACAGTAATAATCATGATCCATATCCATCCAGTTGATTGAAGGGAGGGAACATAACCAGTGTGTTGTATTCCAACTTTGCATGCAAGCTTGGCATAGACATTCATAATGTTACATTTTATGTTACAGTTATCAGTGATCATAAACACTCGTGCCCATAAATTACAAATTACATGACATTTACTACAGATGTTTATATGTAGCATCTTTTTCACTAAGGAGCAGCTGGAAAAAAGTAGAAAATATTGCGAAAGCAGAACATCAACTCACTCGAAAAAAAGAGAAAGTAAAAGTTGGAATGAAGAGAAAGAAATTTTGGTGGGTGAATAGAATATGTACAGAGGTGTGTGTTGTTGATTCTAGTTTTATTTTTGATGCCCTAGCTCTCGTGTTAGAGCCATGGTCAGATAATAATAGAAATTGGTGGTGGTGGTGTTAGTTTGAGGGCCAATGCTGCTGGCATAAGTAAAGAGAAAGTATTGTAGAAAGTGGAATGAAATGTACATATACCTACCTATATGCATTTTATGTAGCTGTGAATGTTTTTGTGTCTGCGAGAGAGATGAGTTTTTATTTCGTTGACCTCGTCTCTTTTCCCCAGTTGTTGGATAGTCGATTGAACGTACGAAGTGTGTTGGTGACTCTGATTGTGTGCTGGTAATGCTCATACATTATTGTTATGCGTGACAAGGCTGTTGCCACTAGCTTAACCTGAAAACATTAAGGATAACCGTAGTTGTTGTAAAAAGGCAAGACTTGGAAGCAGCAATAACTGGCCATTGTTATATCAGAGGAGATGCTAAAAGATAACAAAAGATCAAACAATAGCGCGCTATGTTATATGCCAATAATATATAAGCATTAATACATGAAGGAGAACTAAGTGGTGGACACGGTGAAAGTTAAACGGGAACGTTATGTTAGTACACTCATTCTTAGGAGACCATAGCATTATCACATGAATGACTGAATAATACTGGTTTGTATACCCCATTCACGCAGGCAGATCCATTAGGAGCACTTCCTCTTCCGCGAAAAGAGTGAAAGAGATGTTTCACTCATGTTGTCGTGTTTCATGCAAGTTAGGAAAGTCAGGGCAAAACTAAAAAAAAAGGCGCATAATAATGTGTTTGAAAGAACAGACAATAGCAATAGGTTTTTTTGTTATGGTGCATTGTTTATAATAAAGTGAGTTTTTTGCTGAATGGGCATGGGAAAATTTTAATGGACATTACTCCCACATCCCCAACTTGACTTTCTCTCTGAAATAACGAATCGTGATGCTCATAGTAAGGAACATAGCCTAACTATTGGTTAATTTATTGCATATTAAGTGTATGCATTGTTGTACACCGTGGAATTCTGCGTACTACGTGTGTATTTTTAGTATAACTTGATTTCAAATTTTCTATGTTTAGGTTTTTGTAGTCGTTGTGCTTGTATTCCCTGGCCACATGCAACCTAAAATGATCACAAAGAACATTTTTTTCTACTGAACTACGTTCTGATGTTTTCTTGCATTCGTCCTTTTGTGGCTGCTTCTTAACGAGCAGCCGTCATGATTTTACCCAGATAAAATTACAAGCGTAGCAAACATGTGTAAATGTTTCTGTTCACAGGAATATAAATATTATTACAAACATTACATTACTGTGGCTGTCATTATATATTTTTTCAACAAAAACTTCAAACCACACTTGATAATACTCAAAAAAATGATATGCTGGTTTGCTGAATGATACTTTTTATTGTCTCAGTTTTTACGGCTTCAGTGTATTTTTTTCTCCCTTAAAAACTGCGAACCCGCAAATGTTTGCTGAATTTTGTTTCGCTCCAGTTTATCATTATCATTAGCGAGTACTTGGTGCTTGTTAAAAAGAAGCGTCTTCTTTTGAAAGATAATTTTTGACGGTTTGTGGGCTTCTGATGGTTCCATTTATTAGCCGTCACGACGGATTTTCTCAAGTAAGCTTTCACATAAAAATGGTATGTGTTAAACGTAATTTATGTGGAATTACAATCAAAATACACATTAATAATGTTTGATAAAGAGAGTGTGTGAAAATGTGTCTTGTTATAGAAGCATGAAAGGAGCCGGCAAGACAAAAGGGGATCAATAGGGATAAATAAGCAATGAACTTCTGTCAAGATTTCGAAAGTGGGATCTTCACACTGCGATGCAATGAAACAAGCTTTCATACTTTAAAAAATACATACAATAGGTATCATTCCAGAAAAACCGCAACACTACCTAAATGAACGCAGTGTGTGCTGGCCTCGAACGAAATGATATTTTCGTGAACATTGACAAGACTTATCATCATCAGTCAACGTTATCAGATCAGTCCTTCATGGAAAACACAGGTTGTCTTCAAAGAGAACTATATAAGAGGGAAATAAACGATTGCTACTCGGAAACAAAATATTTTTTTAAAGTGAAATAACTTTATTGCATTTATTCGATCGAAACATCTTTCCAATTTATTACGTAGCTGAAAGCGAAGCGTCAGCAAGTATTGACTTTAGCATGTTTGTCCGTCTGCCTGTCTGTCCGTCCGTCCGTCCGTGAACACGATAACTCAAGAACGCATTGACAGATTTCGTTCAAATTTGGCATGTAGGTCAC
>JAQFZG010003311.1:0-13942 GCA_034695465.1 Entomobrya nicoleti | reverse complement strand
TGTCTCTTTAACTTTTGTACTCACTAACTCTCTCGTCTCGTATTTTCGTATTTAAAACGATAAACGAATATATTCGTGTATCTACAGCAGCTTCTTCAGCATTCACGTTTTCAAAACAAGCTTCAAGTTAACACTTGACTTCTCTAACTCAATCTCCAACGATCTGTCTATCTTTTTCATATGTGCATGCACAGGAAGCTGTATATATCACCGTTTACTTTATCAAACTAGAATGCACTTTTAAATATAATGTATATTTCTTATATATCGTCAATATATGAGCTTCGAGCTTCACATCACTTGCATCCGTATAATATGAACTCGTGGAATAATCGCCTTGTTACTTATAATGACACAAAAGACTACTAATAATAACAGTGATAACTGTTCAAAGTTGTGGTAGTAGCATTAGGCCTGTAACTATTATACTTATGTGTATGACTCATTGAAAAATGGGATTGCTCTTTCTAGCATCCAAGAACGACGATGTTTCCAGACATGCCACACGGTCACTGTTACTTCATCTACCACCGTTACGACCACAACGACAAGGGCTTGCAAAATTCGACTACTCTCTCTACAGCAGTGTACCATCTACTCCATCATCAGTAGAAGTAGCGGCAGCCTTACATCCACTCTCATCATCGAGAAGAGTTCACTTACTCAAAAAACTCCGGTAACAACAACCACCTTCTTTGTCGTCGTCGTTTTCGTCATTGTGGCAGCTGCTTCAGAGACGAAAAAGTACTGAAATATAGTAGCTGAGGAAATAACTTTCTTTGCTCCATACTATTTCTCTTTTATCATTACGCTTTTTTCGGTGATAGTGTTACACGACTACCCAAAAAAAACCTAGGTATAGTCTCCACTCCACCAACATCATCATCAATATAGAAAGCAAAGCAGTGGAAACAGCATTTTCCCCGTTGCCTAAATAAAGGAAACTATCGACCTTATATCCAAAATTACTCGTGCAAGAAAAAAAAAATCATTATGGGTGGTATCATGAAGCAACGAAGAAAATGAGAGAGAAAAATATAAGTGTGTACTACATTCCCATTGGCACACATCCTTTCTGCTGAAAGAGAGAGATGAAGAAAGCAAGCATTTTATACATGCAAAAATATACTAGTCTCATTACCACTTTTACTGCAGCAGTGTGACATTTACTACAACTGGTCCAGTTAGCCAGCCAACTCTACTATCATCATCATCATCACCATCATCATTTTTGTTGTCATCAAAGTGGTAGGCAGTGCAATCCACAAAGCAAGGACTCAAATACTTTTAAAAAGTACATCTCCCTCTCTCTCTTTCTCCCCATGTCTGTATGTTGGTTTGTTATCCAACTCACACACAGCTTGTCATCTTCAAGCCACCACGACCACTAGTACTACTATTGCAATTACCCCATTATATTCTCTACTCTCTTACACAGATACTGGATGGTGGTCTGTATCAATGTGCATTTTGAGAGAGGGCAAGCCAAGTAAATACACAAAAAATACAAAAGAGAAGAAAGAAGCTGATGGCTAAGTAGCTAAAACCTTTTTATTCGAATCTGTAAAATTGAGTGGTAGACAGAGAGAAAGAATAGAGAAGAGAAAAAGACTCTTTTCTTCTTGACTCAACCAGCAATACACTTACTACTCGTTCTGCAAAACCCAACTTTTCCTTTTTTTCTTTTTTTTCCAGAAAATGACCAGAATGTTGGAGAGCCAAGGAGTGATGAAGGTTTACTGCTGTTGTTGGTGCTTCTCTTACAATATTCCCACAAAGTTCGTTTACCAACATCACCCCCACCACTATCACCAACATCAGCCTCACTTGAGCAAATAAGTGTATAATATTTACTCCACTTTTCTTATCACAGAAGCAGAAAAGAGAGAGAGAAGCTACTGCTCTGGCGATTATATTATTACCATTACCATTACGATTACTGCCCAACTGGCACTATTTGTGTGTGTGTATGTGTGTGTGTGTGTGTGCGGTGGCCACTACTACTCTATATTACAACGAAACACTTCTTTTCTCGCGTTGCTCCTGCTACTTACTCTCTCTCTCTCTACTAGTTTTGATTCTCTACTACTTTTCTCTCTCGATGTGTTTTTATGTCAAAGAAAACTTAGTGAGCTCCTCTGATTGATGTGCTTGGAGGAAGTGAGGACAAAAGGAAATTTCTTTCAATTTGTAACTTGTGAATAACATACATAACCTTCTGACTTACGAGAGAGTTTTTTTTTCTCCTTTTCTAACTTTTCTACTAAGAGTGAAAAAAACAGAGTATTTGGGAAGAAGCAACTCATTCTCACAAAGGAGCGCACCAACCAACCAACAACTCATTTACTCTTAAACACAGTCTGAAATATAAGCCATTCATACTTGTATACAATACATACTGGTGCTTTCGTAGGTTCAGACAAAGAGAACCTCTGCTAGGTAAATAGGAGAAGTGAAAAGTAAAATTTTGTGCTGATACTGCATAGCTAAATACAAAGTATCATCAACATCATCACAAGTAAAAAGTACAGCTATAGCTATGCAGAATTATAAAAGTGTACTCGCCATACTATACCGCTACTAGACCAGGAACTCTACTTCTTTTTGACTGGGTTCCTCCTTTAGTGTCGTAATAAAAATCCCTGAACTATTTTATTCATTTCATGTAAACAACTCTCTCTTTTCTTCAGTCGTCGTTTTTGTATTCTTCCCCTCCTCCTCCATCTGCCTGGCTATATTCAATATCTTGGCAGTACTTACTAGCACTTTGGGTTACGACCCCCTTCCGGTGCTACTTATTGCTTGCCTACTGGTTTGTACTTTGTACATCAACAACTACTTGTCGGGCGTTTGAGGAGTTTGTATTACAAAATCTGAAAAAGGGGGGGTTTAAAAGGGAAACCGCATCGTTATAGGATTAATGCTGTTTGCCACCTATTTACTGAAGAGAGACGACGAAAGCTTTCGTTTCAGCTGTAAAAATATTCATAGTCTGTAAAAAGCAGGGAGAGAAAGGACAAGAAATACTTTAAAATAATAATAACATTGCAGACCATATAGTCAGTTAAAGTTGTTTGTGTGTACAGTTGAAACCAGACGACAAACTGTATTTAAGAAAATCTAGTATCCTACTCAATCGACGACTTTTAAGTTGACAAAAAGTGCAATGGAAATATTTGAACAATTGTGTTTGGTGTAGTGTATATATACTTATGTGACTGATGAAAAAACAGATTATTATTTGTACTACAGACTATGCATGAAAAGAATATGCCAAGTTGTGCTAAATATGTATGTGAGTGAGCCCCCCATTATCATTACCATGAGTAGCAGAACGAGCAAACTTTTTTGGCTGTAGCCAATGCTTTTCTCTGCTTCTCAGTAAAAAAAATCATCGTGTCGTCGACGGGACATTCACTTTATATTCCTCTTTTTCAAGTTGTTATATACATATACCTACTTATGTATGTAATAATAAACATAAAAGATTAGATTGTACCGAGAGGAAAATAAAAATATCTTGGAAAGACTGGAAAAATGGGGGGTGATGGTACAGCTCTGAATGATTTGGACTTGAATCGTGCTCCAGCGGCATATGACGATGTAAACATGTACCAGTGGGGAAACAATAATGATAACTCAACCATTGACGACTACGACTTTGTGGGGAATGGGACCAATAACACCGTGGTCATTCATGCTCTGGGCTACTCCACTCTCCATATAGTCATCTCATCCATCGTCCTTACCTTTATGATGATTGTGGTCGTCATCGGTAACATGCTTGTGATCATTGCAATCGCAACAGAGAAATCGCTCAAGAACTTGCAAAATTGGTTTATCGCGTCGTTGGCGGTGGCAGACTTTTTTGTCGGTCTTCTAATAATGCCCTTTTCACTCGCGAATGAGCTAATGGGATACTGGATATTTGGCACGGTTTGGTGCAGCATCCATTCCGCGATGGACGTTCTCCTCTGCACCTCTTCAATAATGAACATCTGTTTAATCAGTCTGGATCGCTATTGGTCCATCACTCAGGCCGTTGACTATCTTAAAAAGAGGACACCGATGAGAGCGGCCATCATGATCGCTATGGTTTGGATTCTCTCAGCTCTCATTTCCATTCCACCGCTTTTAGGCTGGCGGGATCCGAAAGCAAATAATTCTCCTGTTCCTACTTGCCAGGTAAGAGAATATACTATTTTCTTTAACTTTTCTTTTTATCAGTGACATCATCAAAGCATTTTAGAGTTCAAGAAACATTCCATTCTCACATTTGCTTTTACGGGCAAATATACTAGTTTCTGCATACTATTTTAAGTCACATGGAAATTAAAATGCGTTTTGAGTGTTATCCAGCTAACCTACAAGTGTTTTATGTAACTTTTCAAAACGACATTTCAGTGCATCTATTTACGTTTTCAACAAGCTATAAAAATAAAGAATGGCAGTATCCAAAAATAGCGAACGTAAACTCTGCTCATTAAATTAATCTGTCTGCCGCCTAATTTTACCTACAATATCTCAAATTACAATGCAGCTCACTTTTACTTTTCGACCTACAAAAACTATTTATGTATATTGCAAAGTAGTAATTAAACTTTGGTAGAATGGTGCCACAGTCTACTCTAATGTTGGCGTGTGGCACACTGCCGCCGTTACTTTTTTAAATATTGGCTATACTGCTTTCTCTTTTCACAAAACTTGAAAAGTAAAACCAGTTTAATGATGTTGAAATGTGTATAATAATGAACTACTGTATGATGACTTGTTAGCAATGCGTGCTTAATCTTGAAAAAATATTTTTACTTTGTTGTCATTCTTTAAAAAAATATTCTTTAAATTCATCTCTTGACAAAAAAAAAGCCAGACATAGCGACAGAACAATCTTATAAATTACTTGTATCACTTATGATAACGACTGTGCATGAAAGAAACACGAACAGTCTCGACAGAGTATTCATGCATTTCACATTTGTTCAAAGAAGCATAGTTTCTAGTTTTCCTTTGTAGATTTGTCTACACTTCGTGTTTATCCTCAAAGGTAAAGCTTTGGAGTGCATCTTTTAAACACCTTTTTGACGCAAAATGTTGCAATTTACATGGCAAGCACAGTCTGAAGTATGTAGTTACCATTATATCATCATATTATCCTTCAAGTAACAAAATGACCCTATAAAACTCTTGTGTGATGGGTACTTTTTTGCACTGCTGATCTGTTCTGTTCTCGTTTGACTATGCTATTTACTATCTAGACGGGATCAACTTTGCTATGCTGGTGCTTGTACTATTACAACCTTCCACTCGTCAGCAGCTCGACATAGAAACAAAAAAAGCCTCTTTTTATCTTCTGTTCTTTCTCCACATGGTCCCTATTTTTAGCATTTTGTTGCCGTTTTGTTTCTCCTACTGTTAGATTTTATTGTGAGAAAAACAGACTGCCTTTTTTAGTGTTCTAATTCAATAGCAAATGCAACTTTTCTCGTCGTCCTCCAAACAGAGTAGAAGTCGAGGACACCATACCAATTTCCACATCTTGGAAAAGGTCAAAGGACCCTTTTGCACTGTTTTCTCTTCACTGTATAAATGCATACGTATAACAATAGTAGAAGAAGAGGAAGAGTAAACTAAATAGGAAAGGAAAACCATAGGCGGAGGCACCAAATAAATATGAACTAAAGAGGACGGTCGTTGGTGGCGGCCGCAGCAACTGAGTGGTCCTCTTTCCTCCTAACTCATAGAAGAGAAAGTCTATCTTACTTTACGTGAGCGGCGTTGGTAGCAGTACAAAAAGTGGTAACTGGTCTGTTTCTCTGGGCTGTATAGTGATGATGGTGAGATGGTTGGTGGCTGGCTGTATGAATCAGCTTCAAATAATCTTGTTGAGTGGTGTCTCATTAGGAGCATCTTCTTTTCCACTCATTGTTATTTTTTGCTATGTTGTAGCACATGTTCGAAATGATGTCCACCAAAGTACTACGTATATATAAAAAAGTTACTTCTAAATACCACGATGAACATCATGAACATGCTTGTATTCTATTCTGAAGTTTTTATTTTGAAAGCAGCCCCTGTACTTCAACTTTGTAGACAAAACAAGAATTCGCACAAAAGCGTATATAAAATACAGATGTATATGCAATATGTGTAGCGTGTAGCCAAGGCATAATTTGATTTCACCATAAATATATATCCTTATAGTAGGTTTACATTTGGAAAGCTCCAACATACAGCATGATCGAACCAGCATAAATACAAATGAGTTTGTTGATTTGAGCGAATTGGAGTGACGAGAGGAGAAAGGATAACGCGACCAAGTTTCCTTTAAATCCACTCACACGTATATGCATATGTATGCATTAAGGATTGTAAGTTAAGCAAAGTTTATCAATGTAACTTTGCTCTCTTTTGTTTGATAAATAGAATGCTATATAGACATATGTACATTTCTGGCTTGTTTTTAATAAAAGATGTTGTTTTGGTGTGTTGTCCCTCCACTTTAGCACCCACTACGACCCAATTTTAATCGTCACTCAACCAGACTTGTATTTTGTAAATGCACCACCACTATTACTATCAGAGTTTGACAATATTTCGTTTATTTGTTAAACAGAACACGTTTTTTTCCAGATAACAAATGGCTACTATGTAGGAAAGATAGCAATTATTAAGGGACAGAGAGAAAGTGAGAGGGCGAGAAAGAGAGGAATAGAATGTTAGAAGAGAAGGAAATGCATGCATGGTGCGTTTTTGTATGTCCGTCCATTCTGGCGCGTCCTTATTCACCACAACAGCCAACACACAAAGTAAAGCTGCAACAGCACTTTCCTTGTAATTCACTCCAGTCACAATCGACACAAAATGCTTGTGTTTTGTAGTGTCATTGTCACTACATATGTACATATACAAATATATGTGTTGTTTCACTTGTGTTTTTGCATGAGAACAGGAAAAGGCGAGAAATTGCTCATTGGTATTTTGTCAGCGCGATTTTAGCAGGGGGACACGACAAGAGGAAATAAATGCATGATACAAAATACACCGTATTAGTTACCGTCGGACGAACGGACACATTATTACTTTATACGCTTTTCTCTTGTATTTATGTTTTGTACATTTGCTATCATTCCCTTTTAGAACGAACCGACAAACAAGGTACAACATGCAGCCAAAATGATCATGATGATGATAAAGATATTAGAAGTGTACTTTGTAAAAGCAGAACCAACCAAATACATACAACATACATGTATGCAAGCAAACACACCATAGGGATTATATTCAACTCAGTTATTGTTAGTCAAAGCACATTCGCAAGCACTCTCACACAAAGAAGAAAATTTTAAGCATTCATCTGCATTCAATAAATGCTACCTCGAAAAAAAATGCTCGTCTTGTTCATATAATCATAATAATATTACCTTCCAGTTTTCACTCCCATCTCGTTCTTGTTCCCGTTTTGTTGTTGTTGATAATGTCATGTTTGCATTCAACGTTTCTCCTTACACTTCAATTTCTAACTGCGTTTTTTTGCAATAGCCCATGTAAAAGAAAGGTGTGTGTGGAAAAGGTGGTGTAACCTTTTATGTGATTGAAAGAAGTGTTTTGTGTATACGGTTGTTTTGGAAAAAAAGAGCTTTACACAAACAATAACGACCACATGTGCACATCCTTTTTATTGCACAAAAAAAGTTTAATTGAAACCGAAATCTGTTTTGGAAAAAAGGTTCATTCCATATATTACCACTATTATTACTATTACAACAATCAGTGCTTTTATTGTGTATAATATGCACATATATGCATGCAAGTTACTCTATTAAAAAAGAAATCATCTTTGAATACATGTCTTTTATTTTGAATTGTAAGTTGGTTTCGTGTTGTGGTATTTTAATTGTTGCCTTCTTCGACATACACACACATACCTAAGATACACATACCGACATACACAGCAATATGGGGTAGGTTTTAGTCATGAGAAAAAGTTTTCTTTTTTACTTTCCTTGTTTCTTGTTGTTTGCGTGCGTGTAAAGCTCATTAAAGCCACAAATTGCCAAAGAGTTTTAGAAAGGACAGTGCACTACTAGGGGTGGCGAGTATGATGGCATAATAGGAGAAGATGCTGTTTTGTTTTTGTCACCGTATTATAAGATTAAAGTCGTCGCGGCAACATGGATTTCACGATTTTTTTTTGACAAAGTAAAAAAATACAGATAGGTTAGCATGGAAACATGGAGAAAGTTACGTAAGTTTATGCCCAGCACCAAAAAGGGTTAAAATATTTCCAGAGCTAAATGCGAGGTACCTAAAATGCGAGTATTAGTAGCATTCCTTTCCATTCAGCAAACAATCACCATCATGGCGGTAGTATTCTCTTTTAATCGTGGTGGTAAAGTTGGAGTTGAACCACAGAAGTGCTTCAGAAACTCCTACAACAACAACAGAAACAAGCCTTAGCAACGATAAGAAGAAGGACTATGATTAAGTTTAAATACGTGTTTTGACAATAGTCATTTAAATCTTACTCTCTACTGTAATTATACCACCTTTACTGCAGGTTATAATTGTGTGTTGCTTTTCATCAGTATGTTTGCTCCTTCGTAAAACTAGGAGGGGAGTTGGCTGAAGAACCATACGCGTAATCAGGTTGGAGTAAAGGTCAACCAGACTGAAACAGCGATTGCATAAAATGTTTGCGTTTCAAGTTGTCCTTAATAATACACACAACAGCAGTAGCAACTACAGTAACAACAGGGCTATCGTCATAAGCGTCAGTAGTAATAATATGTGTAGCAGTAAGTAATGCCTATTTGTGCTAAATACATATTATATGAGCTTCCTAGAAAATGGCCAAACAGCTTTGTGCAGACAGAGTGCACGGTATGCACGTGTATATGAAAATGCCTGAAAATGGATCGAAGAAAAACAATGAAGATGCAAAATAACACCCTTGTTGCTCTTTTCTATTTAGTCATCTCCAGAGAGAGAGAGAGAGAGATGGGTATCTTTACATTCGTTACGGAGAGAAAGACGGCGACGGCGCCTAAACAGGCTTAAAAGTAAAACATAAAAGTAATTCAACTAAACTAGAGAGAGAGAGACAGAAGTAGTAACATTGTCGTCCCAATAAATATAACACCATAAAACAAAGCACATTAGTCATAATTCTCATAACATTTTTAGTCTCGTGTGTTATGTACATAGTATGTAAATTGTGTGGGATAAACTGTAAAGTCCTTCTAACAGCCAATATGGTAACATCATGACCGATTATGAATATTATGAGTTTTGTATAACATGTCATGTAGAATGATTTAAAGTTGAACACTTTGTGAACCAAATAAAAACGATAAGATTGTGTGTGTAAAATATTGCGCACATGTTGCCTAAAATCATATATTTTAAAGTTTGTGGAATGTCGACTACTACCACCTTTTCCCTTTTTTTGGCAATCTGAAAATATTTCTGACGTTTGTGCTGTCACTTTTTATCTCTATAATTACTTTACTGAAAAGACTGTTGCTGATTTTTATTGCTTTAAATTCCACTGTTTACACCGTCGTTACTTAAATAAAGGTGAGATGATAACACGCCTAAATACTACAAAAGCTGGGTATCTATGTACGCTTGTGTCTGTATATGCATTTACATTTAGAAACCAAACAACATGTAGAGAGTCAGTTATATTTACCACAAAGTTTTATTTTAAAGAGGTGACTTCATTTGGTATGCTATCTTCGTGCTCACTTATATTTTTCCAAGTCTTTTGTTGCAATATCCGAATATCCCATCTATTTATTTCAATGAGCCTGCTGAGTGTATGTATGTGTGTGTGCGTGTGTGTGTGTCTACCTCTTACTATTGTTATTATTATTACTATTATTGCCAGATGAAAATAAAATAAAAAGAAGAGAAGAGGAGAAACGGGGAAAAAGGGTTGCACCAATATTCACACATTCTCTCTTGTCGCCAACCTTCCCTCTAATAAACCCACTTAGCATGTTCTGAATACAAAGTACTTTCTCCACACATACACACAAACATGTATATATACATGCATACATATATTCAGCACTTATCGGCGAGATTCGAAAAATAGACGAATAAATAAAATCAACCACCAACAACACATATTGTGAGAAAAGGTAGTAGAATGTCGTGTTTTTTAGTTGATATTGTTAGTAGTACTTTTATAGGTGCTACTTTTATAACACGAGGACAAAAATGTTTTAGGTCCTTTTTAAGCACGAACGGAGTATTCCACAACAGATCAGTTCTTCTGGTTAGAACGGTTGGGTTTTATTTTATTTTTATTTTTTTTGGAGAAAATAGAGATAAATAGGTAGGAAAAGGAAAACGAAGTTATATTTTTCTATGTTAATGATGACAATATTATATGGTATCTTTTTTCCTTTATGCTCGCTCAGTTTCACCGTCCCTTTTCCTGTTTTGTCATGCCTCAACTTCTTTAAAAAAAGAATGCAATGATATATTTATAGATAAACTCTTGCATGTAAAATAATATGTAGTTGTGTAAAACACACCAGAGAATTGGTATGTATGTACATATCTCACAAACAAATGACTTAGACGACTGTATCCACATAAAAATAACATGATATTTTGTGTACGCATAATAACAACATGTACGTATATTTTCACTTACTCATATTGGAAGGGAGTCTTATTTGTCCTCCTTTTTCTTTGATTCTTGGAAATTTATATTGCCGGAGATCTAATAGAAATACCGGTAGTTGTGCTACTAATACTGACATAAGAGGCACGTAAAGGCTTTTGTCGGTGTTTTTTTTCATATTGGTGGGTTCGTGAAAATGGCTGAAGTGGAAAAGAAGATAATGATGTTACACACAAACTGTGCATGTACTGTGTGTGTATGTCGTAAATAGTTTAAGCATGTGTGTAGTCATGTAATTCTATCACGGCGGATTATTATTGGAAGAAAATATATTTTTTGGTAGTTGGATTCTCGTTACTGGATGATGGCTGTTGCCTGTTTTCAGGGAGAGGGATCAAATTGTTTATTTAATGAGTACAATCGTCTTTCTGTTCTGACAGGGAGTGAAAATGAGAAGCACTCGCACAGTTTTGTTAATAATCCAGCAGCTGTTCGAAAAATGCACTATTTAATTGCAAATGTGTTCTCGTTCATGTGTGAAATCATGGAGGTAATGATTTGTAAAACGTTCAGTATTTCATTTTACTTGGAGGATGGTATGCGATCTGAATAAGAATGTTTTTTAACATGCCTTGTCTTTTACGTACGGTACTACGGTACGGTGAAATACATTGACAAATTGAACATTGTAAATTGAATGCGAATGGATTAATTTTGCAAGTTAAGAAGTTTTGAGAAAAATTAACAGCTATTTTCATTTCACTGTCATTTCAAGTCAATCTTTTGTTGGGTTCAAGTACATCAGTTTTAATAGGTGTGCATTTATTCGTCAATTGCTTTAATTTCCAGATTTAACATCAAAGGAGTCACTTTGAAAACATTAGTATAACGAATTTTAAGAATCCAAATTTTTAACGAGTACGCTCAGTGCTCACAACGATATGCATACATACGATATGATGACACAAAAAGACTGAATTGGTGTTGAAATTGCTTCTCAGGTGAGCATTTTAAATCTACTTTGTTACTAATGCAGTGCATTTTGTTATTCCCAGAGCGCATAAAAAAGAGAAACTGAAAGTAGAAGAAAAGGCTTTGACTGTGACTGACTACGACGTTGACACAGACATACATTCTTACATCCCTGAAGGAATTTAAGGTCGCGATTGTCATTCAAGCAAAAATAAAGAAAACTATATACACAGGCAAGGCAGAGTGGATAGAACGAAATAAAAGGAAATATTATGAGAGTGTAAAAGTGTGTTGTTCGTGATGAAACGGTGCTGTTTGGTTGGGCTCTTCGTCGTCATTGTCCCCTTCTCTCTGTTAAACTGTAACATACGACGAGTTTCCTTTTTCGTTCCAGTTCCACCACGACAACAAGTTATTTACCTTGCAGATTTCATGCACTACTTATCAACATGAAAACTACCTTTAATGAACAAGTCACGATAAAAGATTACGTCGTCCTTTCCCTACTGCAACAGTCTTTTGTTCTCTTCACATTTTGATCTAATATGTCTGTAGATATAAAAAAAACTATCCGGTACATGCAAAGGTTATATATTATACGTAATGCAGCCACCATTTAGTTGTAATATAAATGTACTTGTTATATGACTCGTGTAAAAATAATTGTTGATCCCAAAACAACAGGCGTTCTTCCATGTGGAAAATTCCATGATCTGGCGTGGCTCTAGTTAAATGTATATTTTTAACTTTGTGCGGAGTAAACGCGTCATACCATTTTCATTAATTTCCTTCTCATACTACAATAATGCTCATAAAGACAAGATACATACGTGCGCTTGGATTATACAGAGATTTTACTATACTATTGTAATACGCTGTGTTCAGACAGTTCAGCTACAATAAAACATACAATTATCCATAACTTTTGAAGTAGTGAAATTCTTTATCAAGTGCTCAGGTTTCAGATTCAACCTGAGTGACTGCATTGTTTGTACAGGCATAGCCATTATGTACTTTCAAATGTCGATTAATATGTGCTTCCACCGTGGAAGTTCCACGTATTCCCGAAATTTCGGATGACCTCATATTATATTTACACAGGATAGACTGAGGCCAAAGTTTCGAATAACCCAACATACATACATACTTAAGCTATATGTTCTGGTCTCATCAAGCAAACTCAAGTTTTCCTTTTTATGAACAGTTACAATTGGTCGTGTACTGCACGGTGTGTGGCAGGAGTGAAAAGAGAAGCTTGATTATTTTGACCTTATAGCTCAACAAAAATAACAACAAGGATTTCTGTAACAGCAGAGAGAACTAACATGAAGTATCTGTAATAAGTAAAAATATTATTTCAGCAGAAAAAAAAGAGAGAAAGTATTAGAGTGGGAAAGTTATATAAAGTATGTCGACCAAAAATTGCTTCCTAGTAGCTTCGAAAAGTACGGTGGTAGGAGTGGGACTCATATAACGACACACATGTTTTACCAAAAAAAAAATTTTCATGTGGAAGAAAGAAACGAAGCAAAACACACATGTAGACAGAGGCAGAATACACAAACTCATATAGACAGAGAACAGAGCCAAAGCTAATATTGTTGTAGATTATTATGATGGTGGTGGTAGTGGTGCATGCGGTGGTGGTGAAGTGATGAAAGAGCAATATTAATCAGAATGGTTCCACTCTGTGAGTTCCCCTTAGTTAAGCATTACTTACAAGAACGATTTCTCCCTCCTCTACATATACTCAATCATCATGATCAGCAAAGTACTACTATTTTGCTACCAGAAGTATTACTGCTGAAGCAACAGTCTTGCTCCTCTGTGTTTTTCTCATTCCAGTGCTACACACACACACACATCACTATCATCATCGTCATTATAATCAGCATCACTCTTGCTGTTGTTATAATACAAAAGAATGTTGGCGTTGTGGAAATGTTAGAGAAAAGCTGTACACGTTTAACTTAGTTTTTTTGGGATCAAACTAAAAGGTAAAACCTAACGAAAGAGAAAGATATACAAAAACTTATACACAGTTTTTGATGGGCTTGGTGAATACAACTCAGGGAAGAGAAGAGAGAAGTTAGTCAATGTGGAACACTCGGACATGGAAACATGGAGGCATAAGTAGAGAAGATAGAGACCAAGTAATATTCCACATTTTATAGGTAGTAAAATGCACAAGTCTCTGCTGGCTTATTCTATGTGGCTCTCCTTTCACAGTCATTTAATATTTTCCATTTAGTATTATGGCAGTGTAGAGAGTGAAGTAGCAATATAATATGTGATATAAGTAATATCATAGAAACACGCATAACTGGGAAAACA
>JAQFZG010003310.1:0-13942 GCA_034695465.1 Entomobrya nicoleti | reverse complement strand
TAAATTCACTAAATTCACTATATCTTGAAAACGGTTAGTGGTAACTATGGTAACTAACCACTTTTAAGTATGTTGTTGTAGTAGCTTCCGTTGATGCTAACGGCGACCTGCTACTAAAAATGATTTTTTTTCGGTGTCGATGTGATTTGATGTCTGTCTTATACATTATGGCGACAGTGGATGTTACATACATTTGCATGCTATTGTGTGTGTGAAGAGTGATGACTAAGAAGGCTGTCGGAGTTTGAAAAGATGTGCATTTTTATGAAGCAAGGTTGAGCATCACTCGCTCCACAAATTAACTCTCTTTCCAAATTAATTGTAGAAAGTTTGACCAATGACAAATGATAAATGTGCATGAATAGCAATTTGTAATGAATTAAGTTCGCTCAAACGCAGTGTATGTAAATGTAGCCATTTAAAGAATGCTCAGATTATTTTGGAAATATGGAAAACTAAATTAATTTGAGAAATGTTCAGTTAAATATGTAAACTATCTGTTTATTCAGAATTTCATTTAAACTAAAGGAAATGTCATTTTATTTAATCTATTTCTTAAAAGTTAACATAACGACTGAATGTAACCAAAAGGACACTAATTGCTATTAAATGATAAATGGTAAGATACAAGTACGACCAGAAATACAAGAATACGAACAGGAATAGAAACAGCAAATTATTT
The DNA here is from genome assembly GCA_034695465.1 of Entomobrya nicoleti. Classification (NCBI taxonomy): domain Eukaryota; kingdom Metazoa; phylum Arthropoda; class Collembola; order Entomobryomorpha; family Entomobryidae; genus Entomobrya; species Entomobrya nicoleti. The sequence continues at coordinate 13,260 of JAQFZG010003310.1, read as the reverse complement.
GCACGAATGAATTTATGAGGAAGGCTGATTTGTTGATTTGTTGGGGTCGGTAGTCGTCACTGCAGCTAAATCTACAATGTGAAATGTGGAGGCATGCTCAGATGGCATTCTTTGATTTCCGTTTTTTGCAGATCCTTTTGTGCTGGTAGAGATGCGAACTGGTTGCATGCTCCTTTCCACACCGTCGACAAATGTACGCATTTTCCCCCAAATGCTGGCTCCGAAAGTGGTCCTCCAACCTATCTTTACGACTGAAGCTCTTCGTACAGACTGAGCAACTGTGGGGCTTCTCTCCAGTATGCCCCCGAACATGCTGACGAAGATCAGTAGAAGTCACGAACTTTTTCGCACAGAGTGGACACTTGAATGACCTACGTCCACTGTGACGTTGCTTGTGCTCCTTCAAATGCGATTTCTGGTTGAATGATTTGTGACACAAGTCGCACTGGAACTTCCTTTCGTTCAAGTGCACTTTCTCATGCCTCTTGAGGGTACAATGATAGGCAAACGACTTGTTGCATGCTGGGCAGCGAAAGGGACGCACTCCGCCGTGGCTTCTTGAATGAACTCGCAGTGCTCCTGATGTGGGGAAGTCCTTTCGACAAGTTGTGCACTTGAAAGGTCTCTCGCCAGTGTGAACTCTCATGTGGACTACTAGGTCGCAAGCTTGGCCAAAAGATTTCCCGCAAAGGTTGCATTGGTGAGGTCGTAAGCGTTCGTGGCGAGCCATGATATGTCGCTGGAGGTTCCCATTCTGGATGGCTTTGTAGCTGCACTGGGGACACTGAAAAGTTTTCTCCTCAGAGTGGACCCTCTTGTGGTTTGATAGACTTCCTTTTTGTTTAAATGCTTTGTTGCAAATTTCGCACGAGAAACGCCTTTCTTGACCATGGATCAGTTCATGGCTCTTCTTCTGTGCTTCCGTGTTGAACTCGTGTGCACAGCCAGAAAGAGAGCAGTGAAACGGCTTTTCCCCAGTATGTCGCAGCAGATGAGTGGGTAGGTCACGAGGTGTTTTCCCACAAAACACGCATTCCCATTTCCCTTTAGACCTACACGAAAATAAGTCGAGAAAAGATAATGAATACATTTTCAGAAGAGCGTGTTGAATGCCAACAAAGCGTACACACATCCACATCAACACTTTTTTACACAATCTCAAGTTAACTTACATTTCAACAATTTGTAAAGCGCCAATCTCTTCTTCTCACTCAACAACACCTTCAAATGCTAGCCTCGATGCTTTTTGTATTGATCAATTCACAGCTTTTAAAATAAAACGACAAACTTCTTAAAAATCAGCACTAAAAAATTCGTGTACTTGTCTGTGAATAAACACGAGCGCAAATTTACAGCGACTTTGTGCTCAATTACTTAATTTCACTGGAAATAATGGATTTTATTACAAAGATTTACGGATGGGACAGTGATCACGAAAAAAGTGACGTGTGGTGTGTTTCCTTGGCTAGGTAGCAATGCCGACAGAGAACAGATAACGAGTGCGCGTAGCACTCTCAAAAAAGTCTACTAAAATAGTTCCGATCATTCTCATGTAGCCAGCATTCCAACATTACACGCACAGTCAAGCCTGCCATCTCAAACGTGTAGATAAGATGGAACTTTCCCATTCCATTCAAAACTTAGTTTGATTTTTTTTAAAGTCGGTCGAATTAAAAAGCTGCGTTGAGCACTTCTCCTCTTCTCTTCACACTGGGCACTTGGTCAGCCCCTCCAATTCGCGTAATAAGCGTCTGCCAAATGTGAGATGAATTGGTGTGGAGGAAAGCTATTTTACATTATCTCCCCGGGGTAATATGAGCCATTAGAATTCCACTTGTCACAATGATGAAAAACGATAATCAATCATAAGCAAGCACCTTCGTTTTTCGTCAAGCTTGCATGGTGAGCTAGTCAAACAAGCGGTGTAAGTGACGGGGAAATCTGTCCCGTAATGACAACCTGGTTTGAATTGTAAAAAAACGTGTATAATTTCCGTGCTTGGTAATTGAGGTGCGTTGTAGGATCAGGATGGATGGATGAGGACGAGAGATGAAAACATTCTGCTCTCGTTTTACTCTGTCTTTTGTTCTCTGAGTGAGTAGATGCTATACACTAGACCGTGAGCGGAAACAACATTGTTGCTGCGTAATTTGTAATAATTCTATTTTTTTAAAGCTGGAATGCAAGATGAATTGTAATCAGTGAATGAGTGATGATTACTGGCGGACAAACTGGAAACGGGCTCACGGGTCCAGGCCCGTTGCTAACATTACGTTTTGCTCACGTGCAAATTTGGCTAACATTGCAACTTGCCACTGTCAATGTTAGCAAATGAGATGTTGGCAAGTTGGATTGTGAGCAAAATTTAATGTTAGCAACGGGCCTGTGACTGTTCTGGATTCTAAAGCCAACTTTGATAGTAATTTATACGCAGCTATCGTACTCCAAATGTTTCTCTTTTAACCTTTCAGAAATGACAAAATAAATCATGTGAAAATGTACTAATTGTGTTTGTCATGAGATAAAAAATGTAAGTGCGTGTGCTAAGATGATGCTATGCTGTTAATTTGTATCCAGAATAAAATATCTATTAGTGTCCAACATTATGTTGTTCAGTTTAATTTGTAATTTTCAATGGAGAAGTGTGCTTCAATTCTTACGACGGTTTGTTGTAGTATTTTTTTGTGTACAAAATATGCGCATCTTGCATTGCATGAAAATATGAAAAAACGAAAGGTAGATAGACATCTCATGAATTTCTCTGTTAAATGTACACACTAATTGTTTATTCGGGATTTCATAAAAAGTTGTTAAAATTAAAGGTAATGTCAAATCATTTCATCTATTTCTGTAAAATTAGGACTGAAAGTAACGAAAAGAACAACTAATTGCTATAAGAAATGGTTAGATACGACTAGGAATTTACATAACTTAAAAAAAATAAACGCGAATAATAAGCACATTTTGCACAAATGGTTGGATGGATACATGGTGAAAGTTAATTTATGGAGGTCGGTAGTCGTCAAAAGCTAGTTAAAGGGATGTGAAGGCCTTCTCATCAGTATTGCCGTTGTGTACACATGTGTAAAAACAAATCATCCGTGTTGTTTTCAGCGCAAATGTTTTCAAAATCTATAATTTGTGTCTGTGTCAGTCAAGTCTGTTTTGTTTCGTTTTGTGTTTAAAAATACACAGAAATACACATGTGTAACACAAATTCGTAAAAAAATCCACACATAGACAGAATTGCAATTGACATTACCTACCTATTTCAGTTACGTATTTTAAACATACATAACTTTTTTCTGATTGAAGACATCGTCAACTGAATTCCCTTATCAATCAATGCTCCAATTTTATCTCCTGTATATATACCCCTGGGTATACTTTACGTTATATCCTGCACAAAAGTCACTAGTTTATTGATGTTCAATGTTCAATGAGTAAATCATAAAACAGTAATTAATACATACTAATTTGTAAAATTCTGTTCGATTTATTTTATAAAAAAATTAATTTAAAAGGAAAGTCACTAAACCAAACTGCTTGCTCGCCATTATGATTTCAAACGCGTAGTGTATACCTTACGCGTATAGATGTATACATACATTGTGCACAATGACGCTGAATTATAATATTTTTCTAGCAATTTCTCTTGCCATTACTTAAATGGTTTGCAAACTTTCAGCTATAGATCAAGAGAAAAAAGTACTTAAATTAAACACGTTTAAACATGTTTTTCGGTTCGTTTTTTGAGGAAAACAAAGATTTTTTTAAAACTCGGTTTGTTTTTGAACAATTTGTTTTTGGCAAAACCCATAAACATGTTTAAAACACACGTTTAAACGTGTTTTACACATGTGTATGTGTAAAAACGGCAACACTGCTTCTCATGCAGCATTCTTCGACTTTCCTTTTTTGCAGATCCTTTTGTGCCGAGAGAGTTCTGAAGGGATTGCATGCTCCTTTCCACACCGTCGACAAATGTACGCATTTTCCCCCAAATGCTGGCTCCGAAAGTGGTCCTCCAACATCCAGTTGGCTCGGAAGGCTTGAGCGCAGACTGTGCACTTGTAGGGCTTCTCTCCAGTATGCGTCTGAACATGACTCCGAAGATCACTAGAAGTCGCGAACTTTTTCGCACAGAGTGGACACTTGAATGTCTTATGTCCATTGTGACGTTGCTTGTGCTCCTTCAAGATCCATTTCCGGTTGAAGGATTTGTTACACAAGTCGCACTGGAATTTCCTTTCTTTCAAGTGCTCCTTCTCATGATTTTTGAGGGAACCCCTTCTTCCAAACGACTTGTTACACTTTGAGCAGCTAAAACGACGCGCTGCTGTGCCGTGGCTTCTTGAATGATGAACAAGTGCTGATGATGTGGCGAAGCTCTTGTGACAAGTTGTGCACCGGAAAGGTCGCTCTCCAGTGTGAACTCTCATGTGAGCTCCCAGGTGGTCAGCTCGGCTGAAAGATTTTGGACACAGGTTGCATTTGTGAGGTCGTAAGCGTTGATGGCGAGCCATGATGTGTCGGTTGAGGCTGCACTTCCGGTTAGCTTTGTAGCTGCATTGGGGACACTGGAACATTTTCTCGTCTGAGTGCACACTCTTGTGAATTGACAATCCTATCTTTTGTTTGAATGCTTTGTTGCAAATATCACATGAGAAGCGCCTTTCTTGACCATGGATCAGCTCATGCGTCTTGTTCTGTGCTTCTGTGTTGAACTCGTGCCCACACGCAGAAAGGGAGCAGTGAAACGGCTTTTCCTGAATGTGTCGCAGCAGATGAACAGTTGGGTTGGGAGGTGTTTCCTCACAGAACACGCATCTCCATTTCCCTTTGGCCCTACAAAAAAACAATAGCACACAATTTAGTAAAATAAATATTTACACAAAACATTTTAAAACCATTCACACAATGACGGCGCTTATATTTTCATGATTTAAAGAAACTCACATTTCAACAATTTCTAAGGCGCCGCTCTGTTTCTCTTACTCAAGAACAGCTTCAAAGTTGAGAGTGCAACCCTCACAAAATCACAACTTAAAATATTGTATTTTTCTAAAAAATGATGACTATGATCACTATTTTGTGGCAAGTTCGAGCAAAGCTAATTTAAGTGCGAGTAGAAGAATAGCCTCGTTACAAAAATTACTGATCAACAAACAAAAAAAGTGTAGCGTATTTGAGGAGAGTTGAGAAGTGAACGAAGCCTTCACACCCAAAAGCGTACTAAAATTAGCCACAATCCCAATTGCATGAAGAGCATTACAATATATCTCAGCCAACTCACAAAACGCAAAAAGGTCTAGATAATAAGAGTGGCTTCCTAGATATTTTTTGTACCCAAACTGACATAAATGGACCCTTCCAGCCAATTTGAATATTTTTATGCCTTAAATCGAGTTAATGTAAAACATGCAAATGATCACAATGCATTAGGGAAAAGATAGGAAGACACACAGTCATTTCATCGTACACACTTGTATCAACCATTCCACAATCAACCTATAAGTGTACCTGTGCTCTGTGCTCCTGTGCCATTCATAGTCCATAATTGACAATGGACTAAAAATGGTAATATCGCCACTAACTTTGATCACTAACTAACTCCTACAAATCTCAAAATGCGGCACACCATCTCATCTCCACTACACAGCCACATGAGCCATATGCCTTCCAAAGTATAACAATTCGTTTTTACATGCACATGCATTTCAATGAAAATGCAGCTTTGTAAACGTTCTACTTTGTCTTTGTCTGAGAGTAGACAAATATCACCACATCCAAACATTTTTTTTGTGGATTCTACAATCAAAACTAGCAAATAAAAAGAAGGTATTCTCAATGCGATTGTCTCTCACTTTTGAACGGAAGTTGGTCCGTGCGAAAATATTATAACTTTAAAGAGTATCCGATTTTCAAAACAAGTAAAAAATGAAAAAACATAATATTTTGAAATAGTTAATTTAATTTTTGTACCGGCTTTTAATGGCAACATAATTAAATAGATTTTAATTCCATCATCATTTTTATGATTGAAAATGTAAGGTATTTTAAAATACATACATTCATAATTCTCACTTCACCCCGTCATCAAAATTCAAAAGCGTGGTAGTATTTTTATTTTAAAAAATCCAAAACGTTTCTTTTCAACAGGTCAGTAGACTACATTGCTGTTGTTGCTGTTGATGTGCTTGGCTTTCTTTTTGGGGAATCTTGTCAACAAGACACAGGTGAAGTGCTACATAATAATTAACTAAATATTAACTAAAGTAAAATAAAGTAAAGCAATGTACTTGTTATTATATTGGTTCGCTTATATTTCAGTTGTGTTTTTACAGGTGTCATCTAACCAGCAAGACAATCCAGTGAACTTACTTGACTTTCGGCGATAGATCAGCTGTGATTTTTTCCCTGTGATTTAGTCGACCAAGTATGTTAGTAAGTTAACTAAATAATTTTAAATGTAGTTAAATATCTAAAAGAGAAAGTTAATTAATATTTTAATTGTGTTGGTAATTTTTTTTAAGGATAGAAGAGCTGATTAGCAAGTCGGAGCAACGAGAGCTGAAAAATGGATCGGATGGCATTGACGTCAAAGGGTACACTGACCTCACTGAGCTGTTCGCTGACTACCTCTTTCAAGATGAGCTGTGCAAAGCCAACTTCCTCTGGAAGCGTGTCCCCCAAACAATGAAGCAGACCAGCGCCGAACTCGAAGCCGCGTGGACCGTTGGCAAGCGACTTTGGGGGATGTATATAGCAGGATTCTATCAAGTTATTGGAGCATATCAGTGGACACAGAAGATTAGCCCCATCATTGTCACTTTACTGGGCTTATCATTACCAGAAGTAGATAGTTGGGTTATCCCGAGGACCGGATGGATACTTCAAGATGGGATCGTTGAGCCTACTGAAAGTAATGACGATGGTGGTCCGGTCGTGGGTGTCACGTTGGTCGGAGGGGGTATTGGGATATCGGGAGTAAAACAAATGGAATATTCATTAATAATTAATTGAAAGTTTTGTAATGTTAAAATGTAATTAAACAATTATTTTATTAATTTTTAAAATTATTTTTCAGTTATCTTTTTAATTAATTTTTTTAAATATAATTTTTTATTTAATTTTCATTTAATTTTTTAAATATAATTTTTTATTTAATTTTCATTTAATTTTTTTATTATAATTTTTTATTAAATTTTCGTTTAATTTTTTATTTAACATTTGTTTATTTTATTATGCAGTGTGTTGTAATGTTAAAATGTAATTTTTTAATTAATTTAAGTTTAATTTTTTAATGTTTATAAAAATTAATTTTCGTTATATTTTTATATTAATTTTCATTTAATTTTTAATTTAATTTTCATTTAATTTTTTAATTAGTTTTCATTTAATTTTAAAACTGATTTTTGTTTAATTTTCTTAAATTGTTTAATATTTGCATTTTATAGGAAGAAGAAGGAGGAAAAATATGCCGCATCGGTCGCCTCCAATCCAACTATACTCAAAGCTCACATTTTGGAGTGGCGCAAGTTTTTCGAGCAGTGCAGCTATTTAGCCATGCCATTTATTCAAGTGGAGGTGTCCTGTCCTGTCCTGAACAACCACTCCAGTTCCTCCAGCACATCCCTCCATGATCCTCCTGGGGGAGGAGGTAGCTCCTCAGTCCAATCAGCTCTCAGCTGAGCATAGAAACAACTTGTCTGCCTCACTCAACTCATCTCACCAAAAGATCACACCACATTGCTCTCAAGCTGACGTCTCTCTAATTATAATTTAATTGTTTTCGACTTGATCACCACAATTGAAATTTAAAGAGTACAACAATTAATTAATCGGCTTGTGTGGGTGGTGCTCGTGGCTGTAAACTTGGTGGTCTCCTCATTTTTTTGTACAATGGTCTGCTCACCACCACCGCCCTCATTCTCACGATCCGGATAACACCACTCTACCGCCCCCTGCAATTAATTTAAAATTAATAATTAATTAAAAATTAATGTTCTTATTTTTTCAATCCTTCAGGCGAAGAACATCCGACTGAACTCCTCCAAAAAGCGGAGCATGGCCTTGTACCATCCTCCAAACTGCAATGGTGGCGGTGAATCCCTTGGGTTACCCTCCGAAGCCTCCAAAATATTACTCCAGTTACCTCCACCACTTTGTAATATTGACACGAGACATCAACGCGAGTCGGGTACACATTTTGGCAAGCGTCGGAACAAGTATAATTTTTATTAGGAGTTGACATTTTTAAAAAGGAGGGAGACGAATGAAGTGGACGGTTAATTATCCAATATTCACTTTGTCCCTGAAAAGGGGGATTTGGAGGAGATGAAGAAAATTTGAAGGTGGGGGATGGAGGAGGATGAGACTGGTGTTGGTGAGGAACGTGAGGAATGACTATGTAGGGGGGGATTCGAAGGAGTTGGGGTGGGCCAGAGTGTCGTTTGGAGGAAGAGTTTTAGTGTTGAGCTGCTCAAGAGGGAGATGGAGGAGGGCTTCGTAGGGGTGCAGACCATGTTGGAATTTTTTTTATTTAATTGTTTATATTTTATTTGATTTGATAATTTAAAAAAAAAATCGTTTTTTATTTAAATATTTTGTACGTAATTAATTTTATTTTTTTGTTATTTAGTTATCTTTATTATTTTTTTGGTAAACTTTATTCAATTGGTTTTTATTTAGTCAATTCTATTTTTGTTTTTTATTTTCATAATTGTATTCGTTTATTTTTTATTTAGTTAATTTTAGTTAATGTTTTGATTTAGTTTTTTAGTTAATTGTATTTAAATTTTTATATTTAATTAATTTGGTGCTCGTGCTGATTGACAGAATGCGTGATGGTTGTGATGGAGATGAAAATTAGTTTGCTGGAACAATTAATTAGCGCTACTTTTAAAAAAATAATAAATTAAAGTGGTAAAATTTAGTTAAATGCGTATTCAGGTAAAAAGTGTAAAGAAGGTGGTCTGTGAGAAAGTATTTTAATATTAAGAGTGTCCATTTAAAAATAATCAACTAGATTTAAATTCCATCATCATTTTCATGATTAAAATTGAAAGTGTAATGTATTTTAAAGTACATACATTCATAATTCTCAATGCACCCCATCATCAAGAATCAAAAGCGCGGTAGTATTTTTATTTTAAAAAAATCCAAAACGTTTCTCTTTAACAACAGGTCAGTAGACTACAATGCTGTTGTTGTTGTTGGTGTTTTTGTCTTTCTTTTCGGGAAATCTCGTGAAAAGTGTTAAATAATAATCAACTAACTAAATATTAATTAAAGTTTAACTAAAATTAAGTAATTTACTTGTTATTTTATTTGTTACCTGTTACTTAATTTTTTGACAGGTGTCACCCAACCAGCTAGACAATAATCCACTGAACTGACTTGATTTGGACGAGAGATCAGCTGGGATTTTTTCCCTGTGATTTAGTCAACCAAGTAAGTCAGTAAGTTGCTTTAAAATTTTAAATGTAGTTAAAACTAAAAAGGTAAATTTGAAGTTAATTAATATTTTAATTGTGTTTTAGGATAGAACGCTGATTAACAAGTTGGAGGAAAGGGAGCCGCAACATGGAGCGGAGGACATTAGCGTCGAAGGGTACACTGAGCTGTTAGCTAACTTCCTCCTTCAAGAAGAGCTCTGCAACGCCAAGCTCCTTTGGAAGCGTGTCACCCAAACAATGAAGCAGACCAGCGCCGAACTCGAAGCCGCGTGGACCGTTGGCAAGCGAATTTGGGGGAAGGACATCAAGGGGGGATTCTATCAAACCATTGGAGCATATCAGTTGACTCAGCAGTTTAGCCCCGTCAATGTCACTTTATTGGGTGTCCCGAGGACCGGATGGAGACTTGATGTTTCAAGATGAAATGGTTGAGCCTACTGAAAACGCCGACGATGGGGGTCCGGTCATGGATGTATTGGAGTTTCAGGAGAAAAGCCAATTGCCAAGTTAACTAATTAATTAATCTCGTGTAATTTTTCTGTACAATTTATTTTTAAATTTTTTTGATAATTAATTTATATAATCAACTATTTTTATAATTAATTGATTATAATTTTTTATTGCTGATTTTTTGTTATTTTCTTTTTAATTTTTTTTTCTAACTAATTGTTTTGTAATTTAAAAAAATTGTTATTTATATATTTTTCATAATAAATTGTTAACAATTTTTTATAATTAATTATTTTATTTTATTGTTATTTTTTAAAATAATTAATTGTTTATAATTTCTTCTGGTATTTTTTTAATTGTTATTTTATATATTATGTTTGTTATAATTAATGGTTTATAATTTTTTTAAAGATATTTTTTAAAGATATTTTTTATAATTATTTTTAGATTTATTTTTTGCTATGATTTTTGTTTATTTGTTTTATTAATTAACCTGTTGTAAAAGTGAACTTAAATATTTATCAAAAAAAAGTTGATTAGTATTGACGAAAGCTGCTCTTGTCCTTTATCAGAATATCTTTGAAGAAATAATTATTGTTAATTGAGCTGCAAGTCAATAAATGTTATGAATAAAGGCAAATGTCACTGTCATCAACTTCTTGTTCTTTAATTTGAAAAAGCGTCGCTAATTAGTTGATTAATTAAGTGTACACACCAGAAAATGAAATGATTTTAAAATGAAAACTGAGATTGGTGGCATAAAACATTTCGCTAAACTGAGAGCAAAAAATGTGCTAGCAACTTTGCTCTTTACTTCAGCATCCTTCCAGTACCAATTTTTTGTCAGAAAACTATAAAAGGAATTTGGTGAGGGGAGCCCTTTGAATAGCCACTTAGCCACCCTACAAGCCACACACCCAGTAAAGTAGACATCCTACAATTTGAAAAAAAAACTTGGCTTGCCGAGTCTCCAATCCAATTATAAAATTTGTCAAGTGTTTTGAGGAGGAGGCAGATAAGCATGCCCGGCAACAAAATCCTCGGATACAAATATAATTTGTGGATATTTGAGTTGCTGATGTTGAGATCGAAATTTAGCAAGTCAGTAATCCGTGGGCTTATCCAGACAACTAGTATCAGTATGAGAACGCAGAGAAGTCATCGTAAGCTGTGGCGGGTAAGGGAGCATATCGAATGGAGGCCCATTTTTAAATGATGGATAACCCTTTTACCTGTAAACAGCAGATAAGGAATGTTAATTAGTGACCCAATTACGTATTGATTTTGAATAATATTTTTCGGAAACCACTTGCACTTTACCCTCGAATGACTTTCAAAATTATACTTATCATTTTCCTTACACGATTGCTTATCATCGGAATTTTGGATGAGTTAAAGGGATCAGAAATGCGAGACGCGAGATTTTAAATCCGTGACATAATTTTTCATTTAAAACTTTTCTCAATTTGAAATTAGAATTCATTTTTGTAGTAGCATCAATAATAAGTTGGTTGAACCACACAGAGTGGATACGTTGCATATCTATAGATTGTGACATGTAGTCTGTTCCCTTAAGCAATTAATCTAAAGACATTTTTATGAAGGTAAAAGGTGCTCGGTCGGCTATTCCATAAATGTATTTCCTTTCATAAGCAAGAGTAGTGAAGCGACAGCTTGTTAATTCCTGTCAAGCTTTCTTTCGTCACTTTCAATTCAGTCTCGCAAAAATGTCACAAAATATTGCGTAGCTTACTCCGTTCCACAATTTCATTTTAATTTGCAATTTGTTTGATTTTTGTGCAAGAGGGAAAATTAGGCAAGGGGCTTATTATTCAACCTACAACAGCTTATCAACGTTGTTTTGGTGAGTGTTCAAGTGCAGCTATAAGACAAGTGAGCAAAGTTGGATTGCTAAGCTCTCCAAGTGCGAGGCCTCGTCCCCCATCGGGAACCCAAAGACAAGATGAAAGTTCCCTGGGGAAAGCTCCATTTACTGAGTGGCCAATTGCTGGGAATGCGTTCGGAGGATGCCAATTCTAGCAAGTCTCTCGTCTCTAATTCAGTTCAACTTATTTTGTCCTACGCACCCCTCTTCATTCTGCAATTAAAAAATGAAATGTTGGCTTAAAAACGAACAGAAAATGTCATGTCTTGACGGCGTTCACATTGCTTCTGCTTCAGTCATGGCCCCACAATTACATGTCTTCATTATCGGTCTATTAATTAATTTAAAGAGTGATCAAGTGCAATGTCTTGGATGGTCGTCGCATGGACAGTAATTTGATGATCATCATCTACTTTCCAAAAAGATAAGCAAAAGGTTATAACAGACAAGCATATTTCGCTCATTCCTTAGTTTATGGCGACAGTGCATGTTATGTACATAACAAATGTGTGAAGACTGTGTAAAGTGTTTATGGTAAATTGTGAGTGAAGACTGGACGAAGGCTGTCGAAGTTGGAAAAGATGTGCATTTTTATGAAGCACGATTGAGCATCACTCGTTCTAGGAATGATCTTTCCTTCGAAATTAATTGTAGAATCTTTGAAGAGTTAACTGATTTGGATGAAGAGTAATTGCTTGACAACTGTAAGTATATCCTACATCCTAATGACAAATGATTTGCATGTATAGCAATCCGTGATGAAATAATTTTATGCTCAAGCGCAGTGTATGCAAATGTAGCCAATTGAAGAATGAATGCTACTCATTTTTTTGGGGAAAAGGAAATGAATTTGAGGAATGTTCAGTTAAATATCTACACTTTCTCTTTATTCGGAATTTCATTAAAGTTAAAGGTATTGTCACATCATTTCATTTTATATATTTCTTAAAAATTAAGCGTAAAGACTATAATTAAGCAAAATGACACGAATTGCTATTAAATTTTAAATGGTTAAATACGGCTAGGAACACAAAAATACGAACAGGAATAGAGATAGCAAAACATTTGCACGAATGAATTTATGAGGAGGGCTGAGATGTTGAGCTCGGTAGCCATGTAAACGCAGATAAGCAATTTGAAGGTATGCTCAAGTGACATTCTTTGCCTTTCCTTTTTTGCAGATCCTTTTGTGGCGAGAGAGATTCGAATGGGTTGCATGCTCCTTTCCACACCGTCGACAAATGTAGGGATTTTCACCCAGATGCTTGCTCCGAAAGTGGTCCTCTAACGGTTCTTTGCGACCGAATGCTTTAGCACAGACCGAACATTTGTTGGGCTTCTCTCCAGTATGCCCCCGAACATGTTGTCGAAGTCCAGTGGAAGTTGCGAACTTTTTAGCACAGAGTGGACACTTGAATGTCTTATGTCCACTGTGACGTTGTTTGTGGATCTTCAAATTCCATT
>JAQFZG010003309.1:0-13943 GCA_034695465.1 Entomobrya nicoleti | reverse complement strand
GTCGTTAAAATCAACAAGCTCACTAGAGTCCCTGTCACCTATCCTCCATGATCTTGGAGTCACAAAATTAAAAGAATGTTTTTTCAAACTTTTAAACTGGACTGTTTGAAATGAAGTTTTCCCGCGATTGTATTCTTCTACAGTGATTGGTTGAAATCCATTGTGAAGATTGCAATAGAAACAGAATAAAATCAGAGATGTGTTTTCGTTTAAAATTCCGACTTGTATAGTGTGAGATTGTTGGGATATTTTCATTGGGAACAAGTTAAGTACATAAGTGATTGGATGCCTTGCTTCTGCCGATATTTGCAAATCAATTCTAAGATTTCCTTGGAATAAATTGTAGTTCTTTGAATTTGGTGATATAACAACATGAAGAACATAATACTCTTCTGGTTCCATTACTAACTTTAGATTGGGAACGTAGTACAATTTTTTAACTCTCGTAGTGCGGATTGATATGGAAAATAAACGATTTGATCATTTTTGCTGTCAAATCTGTAACTGAATTCTTGTGAAAAAATTATTACAACTAGCAAACAGTGCACTGTTTTTAAAGATGTTGGATCTAGCTGTAGTGGTAGATCAACTATCTCCCAACCATGCTTTGTGACAACGTATTTGTCACCGATACGAAATGTATGAAGCTTTTTTACTTCTAACGTTTCGTTGAGAATAGATAAAGAGAATGGATCTAAAGGTTGCATTCGTCGTAAAGTATAGCTGTTATATAGATTTTGGGTTTTAGAAAAATGAATATTAAAGTGGATCGACGTTATTATGTGGACGTGACAAAATGAGTGATTGGGCATGAAAATGGATGCCAAGTTTTCGAATTGCGTGATATGCTCGACAAAGGCAATGGTTTTCACAACCTGTAGGATAAACACAAAAACAATATTCATGATTGCTGAGTTTAGGGTAGCCACGGTTAAAACAGAACTGCAGATAATGCTTTGATAGGTTTAAATACTCTCTAAAATAAAATTCTTTGGATCTATTTCAACATTTTATATATCAAACCGAGAATTGTAATTACAGCTCAACAACTAAAGTATCCAATAGTAATGACGGAAATGTAATTTAAATATATAGAGCAAAAATGAATATACAATATATTATAGCCAGTTCAGTTTCGCTACTACGTATTCAGTTAAAATAATTGCCTATATCACAATTTCTTTCAGGCAGCACTTAAAAATATGATTATGATAATGTTATACTAAGGTAGGAAAAATAAAATACGTAATAAAATATGGGCGGAGAATGTTATAAAAAAAAATTTCGTTTTTGTGTTAATGGCAAATTTTAATTAAAAAGATACCTGAATCAACAACAATTTGATTAGGAGTTTGAAATAATATTTTGCTTTGTGTTATAATTTATCATAAAGGTATTTTTTAAACCGACATAAAACATTTTATGTAAAATCCATGGCGTAAACTTACGCTGAATTTAGTGTAAATGTGACGGTATATATGTTTTTTGAGTTATCAATCTACATAAAGGCAGTTTGGTAAATTTGATTTTTATGTGACGAAATTATGCATGTACGAGATTTTCCTAATTTTGTTAACTTTTCTATATTAAAAACAACACGTTTTAGTTTAAAATAAACATTTTTATGATATACAAGATTGCAATGACCATTACCTGTAATACTTCCAATAATTGTACTCTTTTACAAAATTAAATGACAGAACGTAATTTTTGCGAATTGTCGATTACTCAGAAATAAAACCTACATTTGTCTTGTAAGGTCAAGTAAAATAGAACAGTTTTGTGGTCAAAACTTCAATTTTCTAGTTTACCAAGCAGAAATGTAATGCTAAATTTACAGAAAATTGCAGTGAAGGTATACTATTTAGAACAACAAAATAATTGAAGCCACAACAAGCGCAAAATATCATTATTTTCCGCTAAACTTGGTAAGGTAATTGAGCAAAGGCAGTTTGAAATGTTACAATAACATATGCAAAACAGCGGTAATTTTCTGAGGTATTTGAAATCAACAAATTAATTTCATATTACATTTTTCTGTTTATGTCTCAGTACATCCGCATTTCGTTCAGTACTAGACAAAAGAAGTTGCAAGTTTTGTGTATTCATTTCAAGGTATGAACCACATAAATATTTTGTACTTGTATATTTTCTGTAGAAGAAACTGATTTTAGATGGTCGGTACGCAGGTTAAATAAAACTCTTTCTCTTTGCTCTAAAGCATCATCTCGCTAACATATTACTTTACAAAATAATTCACTAAATCATGCAGAAACTTTTCATTGTTTACTTGTTAAACCAAAGCATAAACAACATCGGAACTTTATTTCCGATTAGGTGGAACCCAAAAACGGAAAAATGGTACAAACATCCAGAAAAGCGAAAGATTTTTGGAATAGATCAAAGTTTATTTTGTACTTTTTTAACCAAATTCTCAGCAACTATTTTATTTGCAGCGGCAATTCTGGCTGCATTAAAATATCCTGGATTGATTGAATTACATTACTTGTCAATCCTAGGCATTGTTCTTTTATGTCTTTCATTTGCTGCATTACTGGATGAAATGGCATTTAATAATGGCTACCAAATTATAAATGTTCTTAATTGGACAAACAGTGTGCAAATATTTTGGCCGTTGTGCAAAAAAGATAAGAATTTTATTTGGCAAACTTGTGTGCTTATTGTGTTGGGTACCTTCGAAGTATGCATTCTGCTTCCCTTTCTTTTGGTTTACCTAAGCATAGATCCAATTTATATTTTGGTAAAACTTGCGTCGCCGGACAACATTTCAGATAGTTCAACACTGCGTTTTTTAGATAACATTTGTTTTCAAGTTTTCAGATTTATTACTATTGTGCTTGGAAGTCATATCGGATTGACAAGCTTACGAACTATTGGTCTGACAAATTATTCACTTGGTATACATCGTGCAAAATTGCTGCAAATCTTAGAAAAATGGAAACTGCCCACATTGAGTTCGATTCGATTTTATCGTCAATGTCAGATCGTTGCTAATATTATTCGCCCAGTGGACTACAAATTGTATACAATGACGTTTTGTAGCTTATTTTTGTTGTTTATTGTGTTTATCAACATGTTAGTATTAGGCGTCCGTGAAGGTATACCTGTGTTGATAATTTTGGCATTTACGTTTCTTGTCTTTAATGCCGTATGTTTGAAGTTAACGTTTCTTGTTGGTTGCTCGTTCTACAAGTCATCTAGAATTATATTAGGCAACTGGAAAAGATCACTTGAGCTGCGAATTTACAGTTTGTATATGAAGAAAGTTTTAAGGACGCTTAAAGTCATTGCAATACCTGCTGGAGAAGCTGGTATTGTTGATGTGGATATGAAAGTGAATTACTTGGCAAATCTTTTACTAAATATTGTAAACGGAATTATAACACTACAAAATGTCATTAAATCCTAAAATATTTCTTTACATTTTCTACAAATAAATCAGTTATAGGATTATCGATTATTACTTATTTGTATAATATTAAATTCTGCAAGCAGGAAAATTTTACTTGTAGTTACATTATAATTTAAATTCATCAAAATGGTTTAAACAGTGCAGTTATTTGTTCAAAACATTTATCGTACCCGTTAGTATTGGTACAAAACACATATCTTCACAAGTATCATAAATCAGTAAATTAATGTATACTTATCAAACTTACAATGTTACTAAATCATTCCAGGACAAAATAGGCTTGCAAAACCATTTGTATCTGATATTAAACTTTATCTACACAAAACTGCTATTAAGTTTTAAAAATTTAAACGTTCGACATATTAAAAATAATTTCATCATAGAAATTAGTATGTGAATTTAAATGTAATTGATTTATAATATGAAATACTTGGAATACAATATAGATCAAAAATAGTATTGGAGAACCACTGCAAAGCTATGGATGGAAAACAGAAATGGAGATTGGTGGGTTGTGAAAAGATTTTTATTGATGAAGTGGCACTTAATTCGTTGTGTAATTTATGTAACGGTAGAAACAATCAGATGATAAAAATTAGATGCAATTTGTATATGTAAGCTGAAGAAAAATATAGCATTTTAATATACCGCTCGCAAGATTTGCCAAAAAAAAACCTTTTGTTTACGACTTAGTTATTATCTTATTTTAATTTTTGTAAAAAGTCATTGCATCATATAGTTCTATAACCATAAGTCATTAAAAGGGAAGATTTAAACCATGATTAGACAAAGTAAACGTAGTAGTCTTCAGTTTTCATGATGCCATGTTCCTGTAAAAATTATGTAAAAGATTTTAAACTATGGCTTAGCAGTGTCGTAACCAAATAGGTTTAAAATAAAAGCAGTCAAACGCTTAGATTAGAAAAATAAATCTATTTCTTTGAACCAAAAATCAATTAGTTTAAAATAGCTTAGCACATTTTTGAAGCACCTAGAATGAAACTAGGTCATGTAATAGCATTGTATAATAAACTTTTAAGAGAAGTGAGTCACTAGTTACTACTAAATTTGTTTGTCATTCATCACTTCTTTCAAAAAGCATAAAAATGCATAAAAAATAAAAACGCATTTTTGTAATAACTACAATCTTTGGTTGTAAAATATTCCAATTATTGGATTAATTCGCCTTGTCTCAATCTGTTGTACTTAACTTTGTCGCATGATTTTAATGATAATTTATTTTGACAAGTAGTTTATAATAATTTAAATACTGTCTAAATCATGTCTGTCTTTTACCAAATTTGATTTGATAGCTGCAATATAGAAAAAACTTGTGCTTTGCCTAAAGCTGTGCCGAAAAACAAAGCAGCTCTGGAAAAGTACTAAGCCGTAGTTACAATATTTTCCTTTGAACCATTATCGACTAATTATTGTAATTGTAAAATAATTGTAAGCTTTACAATAACAAATGTATCCAACGGAATAACAGTTTATTTTAAATTTCTTCAAATCTGTAAAAAAGCTTTTAGAAAATTACTATATTTTTCCTTTGAACAATCATTTAGTAAATGTTGTAATTGCAACACTAATTTGACCTCTATAATAACAATAACATGTATACAATTTAGTCCTATAATACTTGAAAAATGGTTTGATTTAAAGTTGATGTTTGCTACCTTATCACTTTTTGAAAATTCACATCATTCAGTGTAGAATAGAATAAAAACATTGGAGGTTGCATACTTTTACGCACATTTCATATTGCTTTTTATTTACAAAAAAATAAAATTCCCTTACATTTGGATTTGTAAATATTCACAAAATTTCCCACAAAATGCGGAAACTTTTCATTGTATATTCACTAAACCAATGCATAAATAACGTTTTAACTTTATATCCAATTCGATGGAAGGGCAAAACAGAAAGATGGTACAGATATCACGACAAGCGAACAATTCTAGGCCTAGAACCAAGTTTATTTTACACAGTTTTCACAAAGTTCTCTGCAATATTCCTGTTTTCTACTGTGATATATATTACTATAAAACATCCTGGTCTAGTAGACTCAAATAACATACCGGTCCTAGGCATTGTTCTTATGTCACTACTATTTTCTCTTGTAATGGATCACCTAACATTTGTTAATTGTCACGAAATAATAAATGTGCTGAACTGGACAACAACCGTACAAATATTTAGGCCATTGCCTAAAAAAGACAAAGATTTTATCTGGCAAACTTGTGCCTTTCTGGAATTGGGCACATTTGAAATAGTAGTTTTACTTGCAATCGTTCTAGTTCACCTAAACATTGATCCCTTTTATATTATGACAAAATTCGTTTTGGTAAACTACGTATCAGAACATAGTTCAAATATATTTTTGAATCATACATTAATTCAAATTTATAGATTTATATCAGTTATACTTGCAAGTCATGTTGGATCAACAAGTATAAGAAATATGGGCCTCACAAATTATTCGATTGGTATACATCGTGCAAAATTGTTACAAACCTTGGAAAGTTGGAAGCGACCTACAATAAATTCGATTAGATTTTATCGGGAATGCCAGATTGTGGCAAATACTAATCGGTCGGTAGACTATAAACTTTATACGGTGATGTTTTGTAGTTTATTTTTCTTGGTTATCGTTTTCATTAACATGCTAGTTTTGGGGGTTCGTAAAAGTGTACCTATACTCATACTTTTGTCGGTAACTTTATTAATATTTTGTGTTGTATGTTTAAAATTAGCATTTCTCGTGGGTTGTTCGTTCTTTAAATCGTCCAGAATTATACTGGAGAATTGGAGTAAGTCCCTTGAGCTACGCGTATACAGTGCGTACACGAAAAGAGTATTAAGGTCACTTAAAGTAATCGCAATTCCGGCAGGAGAGGCTGGTATTGTTGATGTAGATATGAAAGTTAACTATCTGGCAAATCTTTTATTAAATGTAGTCAATGGAATCATCACGATACAAAATGTGATTAAATCTTAAAGCAGCATTACCTTGTTACATGATATTTGTAAGCTTAAAAACCAAAGTGCCTTTGTTATTCCATTGGACTGGATTTAAGTCGGTAATTTGAGTATATATCAAGAAAAGCGACCTGAGTATTCTGCAAAAAAATGCAAACACAATGCAATAATAAGGTTCATTCAATTCGTTTCATAAAAAAGAAAGTCGATGGTTTGGTTTAGTTTATTATAACGACAAATGGCCAGAAAGCACGGCTCTCTATACCGTCAAATAAATTCTCCTTCGAGAAAACTAACTAATATAACGACGAATTCTCTAAAATAATTTTGCTGAAATCACCAGAGCTGTATTTTTCTTGCTCCACTCCTATATTTTTCCTTACAGTAATTACAGCTATGAAACAATGACTACTTGGTAGCACATAATAATACGTCTATTGATTTCGTTATATAAAGACAATAGAACAAACTTTTAAAATGGTAAGAAGTACTAAAAATATATTTTTTTAAATTGTTTTGTCCAACATTATTGCCTATTAAGCGATCGTCATTTGAACTAATTTATACATAGACAAGGTTTGAATCATATCTTGTAATAAACTTAATTTTATTGTATTTCCCTGTGTTATTAAATATAAGCTCTTATATTTTACTCCAGACTGTGCGGAAAAACAAACCAATTATTGAACTATAATTATGGAAGATACTAATCCAAAGTTGCAATTTTTTGGACCACCATTATCTAAAGGTTGTAATTCAATAAAATATAGACTTTACATCAACAATTTTAAATCCTAGTCTTATAGTTTTCAAATAACAATTTAAGTACATGGTACTACTTGCTACCTTGGAATTCTGAAACATAGTTTATTCAGTATTAAACAAAAAATATCTAAACGTCCATTTCCTTACGCAAACTTGTTTAAAAACACTTCCAAAAAATGTATAAACTCGCCAGGTTTTGCGTTGCAAAACTGTTTCCAAAATTCTCTAGAACGCCGAAACTTTTCGTGGTATATTCACCTAACCAATACATCAACAACGTTGGAACCCTATATCCGATTCGATGGAAGTGCAAAACAGAAAACTGGTACAGACTTAAAGAAAAAGGAAAGATTCTAGGTCTTGAACCAAGTTTAGTTTATACCATCATTGCAAAGGTCATAACAATACTTTTATTCACTACTATGATTTATATTACTGTAAGAAATCCCGGTCTAATTGACCCTACTTACATACCAGTTCTATACATTGTTCTTATGTTTCTATTATTTTCTCTTGTAATGGATCACCTAACATTTGTTAATTGTCACGAAATTATTACTGTGCTGAACTGGATAACAAACATACAAGTATTTTGGGCATTGCCTAGGAAATACACAGATTTCATCTGGCAAACTTGTACATTTGTTGGTTTTGGTGCATTTGAAATAGCAATTCTACTTTCTCTTATCCTAGTTTTCCTAAATATTGATCCATTTTATATTATCGCAAAATTTTCTCTAAAATCTTACATAGAGGAAAAATACACAAATAAATTTTTGGAACATATTTTATTTCAAGTATATAGGCTAATATCTGTTTCATTTGCCAGTCATGTTGGATCAACAAGTATACGAAATATGGCTCTCTTAAATTATTCAATAGGAATACATCGAGCAAAGTTGTTGCAAACCTTGGAAAGCTGGAAGCGTCCCACAATACATTCCATTAGATTTTATCGTGAATGCGAAATTGTTGCAAATATTATTCGTTCAGTGGACTATAAACTGTATACACTAATGTTTTGTAGTTTATTTTTGTTAATTATCGTGTTTATTAACATGTTAGTTCTGGGAGTTCGTAAAGGTCTAACCGTACTTATAATATTGGCGTCAACGTTTTTATTGTTTTATGCTGTATGTTTAAAATTAGCATTTCTTATTGGTTGTTCGTTTTACAAGTCATCTAGAATTGTATTAGGCAATTGGAGAAGATCACTTGAACTACGAGTTTAAAGTGCGTATACAAAGAAAATTTTGATGTCACTTAAAGTAATTGCGATTCCGGCGGGAGAAGCTGGTATTGTTGATGTGGATATGAAAGTTAATTACCTGGGAAATCTTTTACTAAATGTTGTCAATGGAATCATCACGATACAAAATGTGGTAAATTATTAGTTTTTGACGTAACGTAAAATTGGTTACAATAACTAAACTTGTAAATTTAATTATAAATACTTCTAACCAAATTTTTGATACGTTTATGTAGTAAAATGCAGTTTCTTGTATTGAAATTAAAATTTTGCAAAAATAAATGTTAGTAATTTAAAGAAGACAGTTTGTAAACTTAATTTTAGCTTTTCAAGTCGTGCTCGCTTTATTTAAAATTTGAATTAAATTAAGGGTTTTTATAAATGTTTCAAAAGTGCCCATTCAAATATATTTATTAATTAGTAAAGACAACGTTGAAAATGATTCATGCTGGCCGCAATGTTTTATAAAATTAGAATTCGGCTGAATTAGGGGGTACTCAATTTCTTGTTTTTAATCATGAGTTACAAAGTAATGAACTAAATTATATTGTATTTGTTATGACATAAATGGTGGTTTAGTTTACGAATGATATATATTATTGTTTTACGTCAGATTTCATAGGATATTTTTCATATTGTAAGACATATTGCATGCGTACGCACCAAAAACTTTTTCATGCTTTAGCCTTGCAAAAAGCGGTTTTTTTTTATTACGAAGCCATGTACGACTTTTGATTTCTTATCTTCATAGGTAAATTGGTACCCAATTACTTTATTAGGTCAAACGACAATTTAAATTCATGTAATACCTAAGCAGTGTGGTAGGCCAAAATCAAAGTGCATGTTCACATAAATCTTAAACTTGAACACAAACGCTTGCCGCAAAAACCTGTTTGCCAGATTCCACGAATAAGATTAAAATTTAAACTTCCTAGTTGAAATCCATTAAAACAAGACTATAAACTATTCAACATAGCAATATTGCAATTTCATTGTCTGCTAAATATTTTAATTAGCAAACCACTTTAGAAAAAATTCTATTAAATTTGTTGACAGTTTCACTTTGTTTTGTATGATTTGCTCAAAAACATCAAAATCATTTTCTCTACTGGTTAAAGCTCAATTTTAGTTATTTTTTTAGTCTAGCTACATCTACTAGATTTATTTGATATACACTAACAATATATGTTTCAAATAAAATATTAACTTTACTGTGAATTTTGGGTTAAAGTTTTAAACAGAATAGCTTGGTACGCAGAAAATGGATAAACTATACAAAGTTTACTTACATAGCCAGTACATTAATAATTAAGGAACTTTATTTCCGATCCAATGGAACAAAAAGCAAAAGCAGTGGTATATAAAATGCTACAAACCAAAAAAAAATCAACGGAAAACTGAGTTTAGTTTTTACGATATCATCAAAGATTTCCGGGCTCTTTTTATTTATTGTTTCAACTTGCGTGACGTTAAGCGTTCCAGGACTAAGTCAAACACACCATATTCCCGCTCTAGCCAATGTCATCGTTCTTCTTTTAATATCATTAGTCATAGACTACATGACTTCCAGCAACGGAGGAGAAATTGTCAGTGTATTGAATTGTGTAATTATCATGAAGAAAACTTGGCAACTATCTGAATCAGATGAGACCTTCGTTTACACATCATCCGCAATATTAACTTTCAGCTCTTTTGCAATCGGTATTCCACTACCTATATTTCTGGTTTACTTAGATATAGACCCATTTTACGTTTTGCTTAAACTTGCTTTACAGACTTTTGCCATATTGAAACCATTAAATTTTATTTTGAACTGTTCTTCGTTCAAATTTGTACGATTTTTGTGTAAAACTTACGTAAGTCATGTTGGGTCAACAAGTATACGATCCATAGCGTTAATAAACCACTCGTCGGGAATAAATCGTGCAAAGTTATTAAAGTATTTAGAAAATTTGAAAACTCCTACGATAAGATCCATTAAATTCTACCGTGAATGTCAAATCTTGGCAAATACTATTCGTTTCGTTGAATACGTGCAGTATACTTTAGTATTCATCAGTCTGTTTATTGTCTTTATAATAGTTTCTAATATATTGATAGTGAGCGTATATCAAGGTTTACTAGTGCTTACAATATTTGTATTAATTCTTCTTTTCTTCTGTATGGTTGTTTTAAAATTAGCATTTGTTATGAGTTGTTAATTTTTTAAGTCATCCAAGGCGATACAGTGTAACTGGAAGAGAGCATTGGAGTTTAGAAAATATAGCGGGTATTTGAAAAGGGTTTTAAAATCCTTAAAACTAATTACACTCTCTGCTGGTGAAGCTGGAATTATTGATGTGGATATGAAAGTTAACTACTTGGCTAGTTTATTAGTAAATGCAAATGGAATTATTACTATACAAAGTGTTATAAAATAATAAATATGTAATATTAGTGGTTTTTATTGAAGTGTGTCTGAAAAATTTGATGCATGACATTTAAAAACAAATTGCTGAGCAAAATGTTGAATAGTTAGCTTTTTATGAAGTGTAAAAACAGTTTGATTTTTATTTATGCTGGGATTTACACTCAGGCAGAACTTATTCGCTATTTGTTATGTACTTGCAGTAAGCTTTATAATAAGCTACGGTATTTGTCATAACTTGATCTTAAAGTTTCACGAATGAAAATTGTTGATTTTTCTAAACATGTACCTTGCAATGAAAATAAAACATTCTTCTTGATTTATATAAGGCCATGTTTATTTTGGAGTGTTTTAGTTCTGGAAAGATTATTGCAAATATTAATTGTTGAATTCGTAATTTTCTAACAAACATATCGCGGATACATTTAATACCAAATTTAGTCTTTTTGTATCCGATTGTTATTTTGATCAACAATAGGGTATATATATCTGCTAAAAAATAAAATAGTTATGTGACTATCATTATTCGCACTTGTCATATTTAGTTATGGGCTGTTAGATAAAAAAATTAGTTATTCATACACGTGGAGTTCTAAACGCCGTTTATACAGATCGATTTCTTGATAACAAATATCGCTATTCAATTATACAACACAATTGGATAATATCATATCATGAATGTTTGAATTGATTTAAATAATCTATGTACTGGTGTATACATATACCTTGTGCCAGATATGTATCGAGACTAAAAGTATTTAGCTAGCAATAACAGTATTCCATACTCGCTTACAAAAGATTAGGGTTTCCGTTTCAGAATCTTAATCGTACGAGTCAGACTAAATGTCAGCCAGAAATCATCAAATCGTAACTATTCTTATTGATTCAGTTAGATACGTTCAAACACTCATTCGACAAACTGCAAAATATCCTTAAAATTTAAAAATACCTTAAATGGAACATGCTTTAGATATTCAAATTTAGAAATGTTAACACTATTTAAAAATAAGTTAATTTAACTAAAGTCAGTGTGATCCGTTAATATGCACTTTACTAACAACCTTGCTTAGTCTAACTTTAAAAGCATTAAGCTAACAGTTTGATCTATAGCAAACTGCTCAATAGTCAAAGGAGTCAACGGCTCAACGTAATTCGTATTCCCAATGTAGACCTTCACAATTTTACAAGATTTCAAATAGCGCCGGAACCATGGACTCGGTTTCTTAATCCCGTTCTTCAGTTTGACTTCCAGAACGTATTTTGATGCCTTATACACATTAGCCAAACTGGTGTACATGCATACGATTATAACACCACCATTTACTGCTGCCATCATAAACATGAAAAACATTGATAGACGAAGTTTCATTCCAAAGTACATACAAGCATACAGACCAATCGTGTGCACGAAAAGTATCACCACGAGCACACTAACAGACATGTGTTTGGAGTAAAGGTACCGATATTCTGTGGACATAACCTCAATTTCCCTGAAAGTTAAACATGAATACCATGTGTGTTTAGTTTCCTTGATTGATTTTTCACAATAAGTTTACCAGCCAGTAGGCTGTATTTACTGAAGCAGTAGCTTTTAAGAAGCAAAACAACCGTTATGTGAAAATAGCTTCCACCTAGCAAAAAGCTCCAATTTACATAGCTTACAATGCGGACAACTGCCTTTGTCCAGATTTCATAGGTCGACCAAGTGGCTTCAAATTCTGTTCCAATTTGCCCATGACATTGATCCATAACAAGCCAGTAGCCACCCAAATGAATAGGTAGGCAGGGATTCCGAAGTAAATCGGCATGGTAAAAAAAGACGAAGATATTCCAGAAATTTCCATGGTTCTCATAACAATTTTAGTCAGCCTGCTTCCACCAATTTTGGGAATCCAGCTTTGCTCTAACACATAAAGAAATTTTAACAACTTGTAATAAAAAAATGCAAAGGGGTTAATTTGAGTAATTACCCTTTTTACGCTTTTCAAAGAAAATCATTTCATTTAAAAAAGAAACAATCAAATTTGCTTTTGAGTAAACATGATGGGTGTAGATGTGCATTAGCAGTGCGAAGAAATTGAAAAGACAGTGAAGTTTTACGAAAATGTTGATAGTTTTCCAGATCCATGCAATTTGGAGAAAAATTAGGAAAGTGAACGATGAGCCAATGCAATGTAAAGTCTGCTTTTATAGAATAAAAGCTTCCGCTTAGATTTTACTTTGAAACATTTTTCTTGGCTGCTCCATAAGAAAGGTATGGCGCCATAAATGTCCATTACTTTAAGTTGTTCAATAAGGGAACCAAGAAGTTTTTCGGATATGAGCATTTTATAACTTGCGTATGGGTTGAAGCCTTTCTTTAAACTGAACTACAAAAGTTGAGATAATTATGTGGCCAGGCGTTGGCAGTTGGCAAAATAAAGCAGGTTTAATAGAGCTATTTTGATCTAAAATTTATACTCATTAAGAAAGCCTAAATATTTGATTTATTGACTTGAGAAAAGACACATATCGACTATGCTATCATCATATGAAGGGAATCCGAGCGAAGTGTTCAATTTGACTTTGTAGTCGACCGCTGTGTCGTATTTTTTTTAAACGTGACTGTGGGTCAGTCAAAATACCTAAATTGTTAGCAGACATTGCTCCATTTAGTGTTTAAATAGCTCGCCTTCAAATCGATTAGACGTGATTATAAATGAAGAAGATGGTCAGGAAAGTGGTTTTTGCTCTAATAATGAGTTCAAAAACAATTTATCTAATATACCTTTCAAATGTCACTAAAACTTTATTCAACGCATACTTTAAAATGTGAGATGGGCTAATCTTCTTTGTACTAAAGTGGCTTTAATTGTCGAATGAAGTCAAAATGTAATATTCAGAAGTAATTACATTACCCAGCACACTAAATAGAGTGATATCTTTAAGTGGTTTCTCTTTAAAAGGTTTTGTTTATAACTGAAAGACGGGTAAAATATTTATTCAATCTAAAAGTACGGTATTAAGGTTTATTCGCATGACATCGATTCGCAAAAGACCAAACTCGCACTCACCTAATACACTTAAGACGAATTTTATAAACTTATCCTTCGATAGCAATTTAATTTGAA
>JAQFZG010003308.1:0-13946 GCA_034695465.1 Entomobrya nicoleti | reverse complement strand
ATACCACCAATTGTTTTATTCCTCTGACATTTCCGCTTTCCTTCCAAATAAAATCAATATGCATAATAGATTTTCATATTAATTGGCTCGTAAAAACCTGATTGCAAAAATCTACTACGTAGTTTTTCTTACTGTCCTGTCCAGGTACAAATGACAAAAGTTTTGTTACCTTACTTTGCTCAAAGCATTTATAACCGAAGCAAAATCAAAGCATGCTTTGTTGTTGGTATAAGTTGTTGATGCTACTATGCTTCTGTTGTGACTTGTGGTGATGTGACTTGTGGTGATGTGACTTTGTGACAGCTAAAAAATGAAACAGCGAATTCTTCGCCTTTTAAACTCGAATCAGAGCGAATCTTGCCGTAGCCAACAAATAAAAAATATAACAAGATGCTAGTTAAATTACATGCATTTGTCCATGAATCAATAAAAAATGTTGTAGCTGATCTTGTAGATATTTCAATTGATGCTAAAATCGCTAGCTAACATGTAAAATGTCTAGGAATTTTTAAGGGGTTATCAATACATAGGCTTGTATTATAGGTATGTGTATAGTGTATACACAAAAGAGTACAAAAGTATTTTTTTTTGCATAGCATCCTTCCTTCCGAATCTTCAGATCCCATGACTTTTATACAAGCTGAACTAAAGGAATTCGTGAAAAAGGTTTATTAGAGCATAAAAATCGGAGAAATATTATAATTGTGTGCCTTGCCTATGCCGCTCAATAAACTTATAAAATATCATCTTTACTTTTGAAGATCAAACAAAATGTTTCATAGAAGTTAAATTAAGGGGTTACAAAAGATAAAAGGGTAAAGTTTACCTAAATTGATACATAATTAGTATGATATGATAAGGAATACTTGGTTAAATATGTAGCCCAAGTTTATTTCAACATTGATTTTTCCTTCGTACCGTAAAATTCTAAATGACAGCTTGACCTTTTATTAAAAATCCCCTTGAGTCTACATATTTAAATTCAGACTTGCAGACAGCCTAAACTTAGGTTCTGTGCGGTAGTATATGTAATTTTGCAAATAGACAGTTGTACACTGTCAACTCAGTTACATTACTACCATCCCGTTGGTCGGAAGAGGTGACAAAAAATTTCAAGGGAGAGTTCGAGACCTTCACTAAACCATGAAATTTACAAAATGCTTCACCACAGATCACATCTGACGGATTCTTCTGTATCTCGCTCCACTACTGTTGTTATTGTTGACTGGTGACTTGACTTGGTTATTTTCGTTTGGCACTACTGCACTACATATTATCATCATACCACTTGACTTGACTTGCTTGAAACAACTTTAAAATTTATAGCCTTCACACCAGAACCCACCAGATTAGTTTATGCAACTAAGCTAAATAATCATTTTGATATTTTTTTTCTCTCTATAAAAAAATCAAACCAAGCCAAAAAGCTATTTGTATTCCTTTCCTGATACTGATATCGTATCATATCCCCCCATCCTTCCTTCACATTCACATCCATCCTCATTCTTTATTCTTTTTTCCGTCACATTAACAAATATATTGAGATGCTACTACTGCTTGAGAAAGAAACATTTGCAATAGAAAGATTTACAATATTTTTTTTGCACTATATCTACTATATACTCTACTTCTACTATTATAGCATGACAAAGTTCTACTTTTCTTTTTTTAATTCCATTCCGCATCTCTCTCTCCATCCAATGATCATTTTTTATTCCTGCTCCGCTCCGCTTGCTTGGAAATTGGTGAAGCGAACAGAGTGTTGGCACTTTGTTCCTCTTTTTTCTAATAATTTCCACCTCTCCTTTAAGAGAGAGAGAGCCGAAGATCTGAAAAAATTTCTACCAGTTTGCATGCATCTGTGTCGTCGCTATTAAACTCTGTTTTGTTTACTAAAAGTGTGCATCTCTCTCCTGAAGAAAAAAAATATGTGTGTGACGAAGAAGAGTCGACCGAGTGAACGAAATAAAAGGAACGACGACTACTGACTGACTGATGACGATGATCATGTTATGTTCACTATCAATATAATACATAATGTATTATATGTAGCTGTAATACATATAGGCTTTTGTTATATAAGGCAAAAGGGTTTTCAGGTGTTTCTAATGCGTTTGTACTATTATAAATGTCCACTAGAGTTTTCTTGAAGAAAAGAACTTTTTTCTCTCTATTATGCCGATAGGTAGCAAAAGCTTTTCTGAAGAAGTAGAGGAACAGCAAAATAAAATGAAATGACAAAAGCTTTTTTTCCCAGTACTTGAAAATGCTGAATTGAATGAATGGGGGAAACGAATCTTTTTACTTGCTTGCTTGCTTACTCCGCTCGTGCATACCTTCACGTCTTTTCCTTTTCAAACCATTTGATAATTTCGCAAATTTCTCCCCTGTCCTAAAGTCCTCTCTCTGTCCTGTCCTGTCGACTTTCTCACTCTTTTTTTTACAACACGACAGACATCACAGCACCGGCAGTGGTCTGGCAGTAGTTGTCCCTCGAGAACCGAATACTGATTTTTTTCTGTCTTCTTCCTTTTGGACTTTTTTTATTGAGACACGCTGCATTTCCAAACTACACACATCTTATCATATCATCATATCAGCAAAACTGCACATAAGACAGATAAAGAACCTGCATTTTTCAAACATCTATACACCTTATCTTCTTCAATGGAAAATTTTTTCCCTCTTGAAAAAAAAGTTTTTTGCAAAAACTCAACTGATGATAGCCATAAAACTTAATACGAAGGCTAAACCGGTGACAACACACCGCACCACCCCAAAACACTCACTCACTGTCTTTAAAAATAAGATATACTATTTTTTCCGATTCATTTCCAAATTGGCGAGTTCAGTTCCGTTTGAGTGAGGTAAGTAGTATAAAAAAGTCTCTATATACACTCGTTCACATAACTTTAGAATTAAAAAACGTAACGAAATACTCAGTAGGGCATGTCACCGTCATCGTCACTATCATCCTCATCATCATTTTGATCATTCGCCACCATCTTGTAAAACAATTCAAATCATTTTTTGTTAGTCTTTTTTATTTTCTCAAACTTTATACCAACTTATCTTCTAAGAGTCCTTTTGGCTTTAGTGAAAATGACGATCATGATCATATCACTACCATCATTATCATCATTCCTAATTTTTCCTTCATCTTCACAGGATCCGTGTGTAAAATGCCATCACATCACACTAAACTCCCTTTACAACCACTTCTCTATCACATCACATTTCTCTCTTTCTTCTCATATCACAACCGACAACCACACAAGAGTACTTGTATTGTGTTTTGTTGTAATTTGTATGTATATTTTTTTACTCCACTTTTCCTTCTGCTTTCCATTCACGTTGTAATAAATAGTAAATAAGACATTGCCATTTACCATCATCATCATCAACATCATCATTGGAATCTTTTATACTCTGACTTTGACTTGACTTGACTTGACAATACACACATACAAATACAAACTCATATACAAGAATAACCAAACACACACACTTCACTTGACTTTACTCTAATTCTCTTTTATCACGTATTCAATTCAATTCCTGTTTTTCTTCTTTCATTTCCTTCCATCCACTCATGCCATACCATACCACATACAATGCATTCTCATTTACACTCTTTATCAACATCATCATCATCATCATCCTTCCTCTCTCTCTCTCTCTCTTTCTTATATAAATAGTATCATGATATGATCTGATCATGGCGATGTGATGTGATGCTCATCTCATCCAACTTGACTATCGGATCGGATCTCTCTTTTTTTTCTTTTGCTTTGCTATTCCCATATTCACATCATCATCATCATATTTGCAGTCAGTTCCTTTTTTCTTCTGATCTGTCTGTCTAAATTGTCCTGTCCTTCTGTTAGATATGTGTTGTGTTTTTTGTGCTATGTGAGTTACGAGTAATTTGTACCTCAACAGCTAAACAAACACTAAATAATTCCACTATTTTATTCTGCTCACTTCTTCTCGTTCTCCCTTTAAAAAAAATGTAAATGCACTTTTCCGCTGCGCTCTTAATCATTATCATCGTCATCATCATCATCAAGATCACATTATCATGTAACCTTTTTTGTTTTAAAAGAGAAGAAGATGTTATATGATAGCATTAATATGTATCCTTTTTCTTATACAAGTTAAAGAAGAGAAATGTTTTTGCGAGAGAGGAGATTTTGCATTGGTTTGGTTTATGCACTGCTTCTCTCTATGCTCCTTAAAGAAATAAAAAAGGAACAAAGGAAAGATGCATGATCATCAATATCATCATCGTCATGCAATGCAATCCAATCCAATCCAACCCACTGCGCAGTGTAATGTATAGCTAGAATAGGGAAAAAAATATTATATGCAGTGCAGCTTTCAAACTAAAATTTTTGCAGAAGAGGTTGGAAGAAGGTGACATGACAAGAAGCATAATAATAGTAAAAAATGTTCGAAGGAAAAAAATTAGCTGTGGTATCCTTCCATTTTCCTTCTGAAATTACGCGTATAATCAAGTAGTCCTTTTTTGTACTCAAGATTTTCAGTGTACAACAGGATATTAATGAAAATTCATATCATATCATTTAGACAAGACAAGAAAGAAAGACAGTTTTGTAAAAACTTTTTTTTTCTGGAAAAAAAGAAAATAATCGAATGTGTGCTTTGTGAAATATGAAATAACAATGTATTTGACGTGAAGTGTCAGTCTATTTGAATTTTGAGAGGAAAAAAAAGACAAAGAGAAAAAGCTTGGATGATTGTTTTGTTAGAAAAAGTTTTGTATTTGAAGTTTCAGTGTGGATTGGATTGTGGAATGGATGGTGGGGTGGTGGGATATTGTTTTGTGAAACGGAAAATGCAAACAGACAGTCTATTTTTCTCTTTTTGTTTTGGTGACCTTTCCCGACCCAAATAAAGGTAGTGTATTTGAGAGTAATCCATCAGTACACGTCATGTCATCGTCGTCATCATCGTAAAAATATATTCTATCTAATCACCATATTAAATGCGCCTGTGGGGAAAAAGAGGATTTACTCAGGAAGTATAGCCATAAATAAATAAATTAGTTTAATGGTGGAATTGTGTAATTTTTTGTCGTGAACTTGATCATGCACACCAGACATACACATCATACAAGCTACTCATAGATCCCACTTCATCATCGTCGGATCAAGAGCGGAAGGAAATGGGAAAGTAAAGATGAAAGAATAAAAAAGTGAAAAGTTTGGAGGTGGTGATCTTTGAAGAGCCGTGTCGTATTGTATTGTGATCCGTTTTGGGTGTATTGACGTGAATATGTTTAGACATTAGTATATAAATGACAGGTACTTCTATAACAAAGGCCAAATATATATTTATATATATGTGCATATAAATATAGTGCGGTACAATGACACGATCTGTTGAATGGACGTGTCAGGATTAGCTTTGTTTGGTTCTTTCACTCTGTCCACGTGAGAGAGATACTCCAAATGCAATAAAAAAACACTAGTTTGCTCTTTCTCTCTCTGTAATGATGGGCGGTGGTGCATTTTTATCCAATTAATAAGTAAACTAATAAGTGATAAACGTAACATGAACTAATTGGGAGAAGAAAAAAATCGGATTCTCAGAATGCCCCAGAGTGAAATAAAAAAAAAACAGCTAATTATTTTAGTGAACAGAGAAGAATGAAAAAGAACAAAGCATGTTCATGGAATTATTAGTGTTCCATATCAAACTACCTTTCCATGAAAAATAGTTAAACAAAATATCTTATCGGTTTAGGTATAGTGGCGTGTGTGATCGAGTGCGATATAAATATACAAAAGTGTGTCCTGTCCTGCCTGACCGATATAATTATAAAAAGTAGTCGTGACCTGATAAGGATGCACGCCTATTTCCTTCGCCAATAATCAATAAAAAAATTGTAGGGAATGCGAATGGGAATATTGTGTGACTGTTGTGTCTTTTGGCTTGAATGACTAGATCAAGTGTATAGTATACACAGAACACAAAATAAAAAAAAACATCGATATTATTTTCTTTCTGTTTTTTATCCAGCCATTAAATCAACTATACATACATAAACTTTCTTGTGAGTCAATTGAGAAGAAAAACGAACAGACAACTGTCAGACTGTGTCAATCAATCCCAATTTGCTGAAGAAGCAATCATGCATGTTACTCGATACCGATAAATATCATTGTTTCTCTTACGCTTTCTTCTGCGATTTTTCGTAACAAAGAGATCCCCGGAGAAAATCTAAGAAAAAAATTTAAGTTATGTGCGCGCATTCTTATTTTTTGGCTCTACAAACCCAGTAGCGACCTTTCTTAACTCTCGGTGTCTATACATTTTTTTCTCGACATTCATCAATTTTAAATGAGTACTTATAATTATGTCGGGATGTTGGAATCACCACCAAAGAGAGGTGATCTTGATCCGAGCCAAGAAATTCCCATCACATAAAAATATATAAGCGATATACTTAATACTTTTCTTAGGCTGCACTGCAGCAATTAATTTTGTCGCCTGCAAAAAAAAGACAAGACAAAGAAGAAGAAGAAAAAACACGAAGGATTCTTTTTTTTCTTTGGTTGGGGAATATAAATTAAAAAGTATTTAAACTCATTTGGCAATAAAAGTGCATTTCTGTTTTTTTTTGTGTTTAATGTGCATCAGCATCACAGCTTCCGAGATCAAAAAAAATATATAACAGAAGAAGTGGGAAAAATATTATAATGAGTCTCTAAGGAGGACTATCGGAATATCTCTTGTTCTTTTTACCAAACAAACCAACACATCTAAAAAAGCTACTCAGAAAACAAGACAAAAGAGTTGAGAGATAATGGGAAAATGGTGAATTGGAGATTTATCGAATGAGAAGTAAAGAGAAGGTCGTTCGTCGTGTAGTAGTGTCTCATAGTCAACTTAACTTGAAAACGAACGAACGAATGAACGTATCGTATATATAAAATTGCCATATTGCAGTTGATAGTGGTCGTGGCGGTGTAGTGTCGTGTCGTCGTCGTGTGGTGGTCTTCCCCTGCAAAAATTCTTTTAATTCAACAATTCAACTTGGCTGAGTTTTATATAAAGATAGAGAATATTGAAATTTGGGAAAACACTCTGACTCTCCTTTTGAGTGTGAGTGTGAGGAGGAACGACAACGAACATATATCCAACATCCGCCGCTCTTTACATCTTTTTGCAATGAAATAGCAAGCCAAATCATTCAACGAAAGAATGAGTTGTGATCGCATCACATCACACCAAATAGTCAAGCACAATTTTACAACAAAAACATCCTTTTTAAATCCCTTCTTGTTGTACACTAAAATAGAGAGCCTTGGAAGGACTCTGACTCCACAACTGCCTACCAATCTCCACCAACCACCACCACAACCTTTTATGATATATATGCATTGATTACTTATAATTAGCCAAAAGAGAAGAAATCGACATAGCATAGGTCTCTATTACTTATGTGCTATTATTATAAAACGTCAGCACAGCATTCATTCTAATAATATAATTTTACAATCACATCACATCATCATCCTTTACAACTACCGTTAAGACTGCTTAAGTCATAGGATTCATTCAAATTTTAACTACCAACCTACATAACAAAATATTTTATATAAGCGAGAATTTGCAAGCGAATGCAACTTTTTGGCATGCCAAAAATACATACCAAAAGAAGAAGAAGAAAAAGCTATAATGCAAAGAACAAAGACTTGACAAAACAAAATAGCTTTACACTACTTTACATCAGCATCATCGGCAGCACCACAAGTGCATCTTATTCTTATTGCTGATATACTACTAAAAACAACGCAGTTTAAAACTTTGAAGGAATGAAAACGCGCATATTGAGAACGACACGAACAACGATGGTGATGGCAGAAGAGCTAAAATAATTCTTTTGGATTTTCTAATAGGAAAACAAAACGCTCATTAATTTCCTTCCAAGAATAAAAAAAGACAAGCAGAGAAACGTAAATAAATAAAAAGCTAGAGAGATGAAGTTTCAGATAATTAATTACCCATGCAAATATCATCACTATAAAAATCTATCAGGAGGAGGACGGTAACAGGGAAAAAATATCTAATTTCTTTTCGGGATAGCTTACATAATCAAAAAGCACTCCAGCAGTCAACCAATCATAATTACTTTTTATCATTGGTCCTGGTCCAGTCGTCGTGGTGGTGTGGTCGTTATACCCATTTTAAGATAGAAGACTTAAACAGCAAGCTATCTAAAAGACAATCTTTTTATTTTGACCACTAACGACTTTTTCGTAGTAATAATAATTTGGTGGCATAATCTCAAAAGTATAGTGTTACCACATAAATTAATAATTACATGTTATACGGGAGGACATTAATTCAAAATTATATTTTTCTCCACCTATAAAAAATATTACGCGTATTGTTCTTCTGTTTAAAAGGGTTAATTCAGATAACCCATAAAATATTATTTAATAAATGACCAGTGGGAGAGCCATTTCTAGACGCTAATGAAACTGACCATTGAATTAACTCAAGATTCTCATTGTCTTAAAAAAAGTGACAGCTTTTCAATGAGCCACTAGAGGAAAAAAATAATAGTAATCAATTGAATTGAAATAGTGAATCGTTAAAATATCCAATTTTTAAATGAGTCGTCCTACAGTTTTAACTCATTGACATTACCGACTACTCACTGTGGTCTTTATGGATGTTTTTTGTCTGGAGGCGGTGATGGTCGGTCTTAATGTTCAAAAGTGACAGTCAACTTAGAAAAAACTGGATTATTGTGTAACAGAAGGAAAAAAAATTCATAGAGATATTTTTCTTCTCTCCGTGTTATTGTGACTGTGACGTGACATGACTTGTGAAACTAATTCTTATAGAAGTAATACAAATTGATCATCTGAAAAACATGATGATGACGATCTGATCGTTTTATTATCAAACCAACAAGGCTACTTCTTCTACTGAACTGACTGCTGTTACCTTCTCCAAAAAAATACTTCGCGTCAGAATCAGAATATAACAAGCCAAGCCACCACAACAAAAACCCACACATTCAATATAACAGTTGGACAGAACAGCCGCATCTCTGCAAAAAAAAATTGAATTTGCTTTCGTAGTAGCAGCTATCGCTATACACACACCCTTCCATCCAAATTTTTTTTGCAAGTCAGAGAAAACGTGTGTTTATAATTTTTTTTATATTGTGTGTGCGTTTTAACAACAAAAACTGGTTCGAAAAATATTTTGTGAATTAATTTTAAATAAATTTTAAAGTGACTGGATGATCTAATCAAATAAAAAGTCTGAGAAAGAAAAAAAAATTGCAAAGCAAAGCAGTTCGGTGCAGTCCGCGACGACGTCGACATCGACATATTATGCATGCCTAATATGTTTGTATGCAAAGTTGCAAATTTGTATTTCGATACGTTACAATTAATTTGCAAAGTGAGGAACAAGTAGACAAGAACACAGAGAAGAAGCCACAAAACGTTAAATTTAAACGTGTGTGTGTGTGTGTCACCAGTCAACTCACTGTCTTCACCCATAAAATTTTAAACAGGAAAAAAAATCCCCTTGCTCTGCTCTTTTTTCTTCGTCTCATCTCTCGCAACTCTCACTTCACTTCTCTCTGAGAAAAAAGATTCGTTCGTAATCCCGTCTCGTGCCAATAATAAAAAATCCCTAGAGCAAAAGCACAAGTTGAGCAGAAGAAGAAGAAGAAGAAAAGGAAGATTAAGAAAAACGACAGCTTTTTTAAAACAATAGTCAGCTCAGCTCTCTCGTGTAGTGTTTTGACGATCAGGATGAGGTGACACGTAAAAAACAATACAAATGGAATTGGTGTCCTTTACACTATCCATCTTGTTGGTGGAATAAAATCGGACATTTTTTTATGAATGCATCGTGATCGTGTGATGGGATCTTCTCTTTTTTTGTGTATAGTGAACAACACATAAAGTGAGTCAGTGTGAAGGATAAGTGCAGTGACAAAACTGAGAAACAAGATATATAAAAAAAGTGCTTCTCCCTATCTTCTTATCTTGAAAATCCGCTAGTTTACAATTTCCAAAGCTAATTCGATCGAATATCTTAAAAAAACGGTTGGTTGGGTTGGTTTAGTGTGCTCTTCAAGTCGGAGGACGACTCAGAAAAAAGTTCACAAGAGACAAAGTTGGTATGGTGGTTGGTCATGTCATGCTACTCTTCTTGGTGCTTTACGGGGAAAAGAAAGAAAATAATTTGGCAAATGTACCTTTCTTGTAAAAAAAATAATTCTTTCTTTCTTCATTCTCTTGCCAGTCGAGTAGCAGAGCAGGAGCGGAGCGGTAGAGTAGAGAGCTTATTGGTTTGATAGTCTTGTTTCCTTTTACCCGAAAAAGACATGCAAAAAAGTGGCATGCGAATTAAATGATTATCATGATGATGATGAGCTATTGTATTCAGTTACTTTACACGGCATGGTTAGGTTAGGGTATTACGATATTTTGATTATATTAGGTTGATTAACAAAGCGTGAGTGCTAAGTTAACATTTTGAAATACAAGTATGCTATAAGCATATGCATACCTTAAATTATATACCTAAACACAAGGTTTTCTCGATCTTTTTTAAATATCAGAATAATCAGCTTCACAAAAAAGTACTTTTCTTTAAAAAGTACTATAAGAACTATAAGAACACACGACACATTTCTTCCTTTGTCAATTCAATTGGAAAACTTAAAAGGTTAAATATAGTAAATGAATATCTTATACATACACTTATGTCAGTGTTCAGCATTTACGTATATTCAAACAACCTAGCTATTATTTTTATTATAGGTATAAGAACGAAGTTTCTTAGCGTAAGCGTATAGCTGACATAGTGCCTTTCTTTTTGAATATTTTATTTTCCCAATGTCTCATCCGTTTTTTTGTCTTGTTACCACTATTACTTAAGAAGATAAGACACACTGCCACGGCACTGCCACACTCACACTATCACTCTACTTTATTACCTTTAAAAATAATCATAATAATTAAATGCTTATCTACTCTGCTTGCTCTAGCTCTACTCTATCTCCATATCTTATACTTGTCTTTTTTTTCTTTTTTTGCTTGTCGTCCTCGCACTTGATTTGTTTTTTAACGTGTTTAAATGACAAAGTATATTACAGAAAGGAAGACAAATGTACACACTATTTTTTAGTTGATCAAACTGCATTTGCATCATGATGATTATGTGATATAAAAAGAGGATGATGATCATCATCATCGTTTTCATCAACTTTAACATTTTTTGATTGGATGTGTAGTGCTGAGAGGAAAGACAAAACAATGCAATGCAGGAAAAGTATCTGTATCTGTCGAAAAAGAAGAGACTTTGAGAGACTCGCAATAACAACTAAGCAAGTAGCTAACAGCAGACTTTATACATTTGTTCTTGTTACTTATTGTCGTTTTCGACAAGGTCAATAAATAGATTAATCGCTGTGTATACTCACGGTACGGTTCTTCTAAGCTCATTTTTACATACAAGACACGACACAGGGTGATGTGAAGATTTTTATAAAATTGGATCATTCTATCTAGCCTTGAGTTATTTTAAGTTGTTCTTCTTATTGTGGTCCTTTTTGTGCATAAGTAAATGATAAGTCTGATCTGATAAAATTTATGATAATGACATTGATATAAAGTGATAACTGTGACGAAACAACATACGACGAGATTTTTTAAAAATTAATTAGTTGATTAAATATTTTGCCATAATGTCTGCACCAACAACTACTTCTCCCGGTAGGGAACCCACGTCAACGTCCACGGAAGTACTGGATCCTAGCTTCATGATATCACCGAGAAGAACTGGGTTCATCTCTGTGGGGGAATGGCTGCGGAATAATTACTGTGACTTTAAGCCACCTCTCATGTTTCGAGTGAAGGGGACCGTGATACTGAGGATATGGACGCAGGTTCTGTTTCACGTGACATTTGCCTTAGGCGTTGTGCTCATTCACAATTTTGTGCCTGGAATGCACATGTCCTTCCAGTTGACCATGACCCATGTGCTGGGTATTGTGATTGGTTTGTTGCTAGTGTTCAGGACGAACACGGCTTATGACAGGTAAGCTAAGATGATTTCTGGGGTGACTTGAGACATGAATGGATTTTGCATGAGAATATGATAAAAAAAATGATGTGGATGTCAGTTAACAATGCATTCTTTTTTGCATAGATATTGGGAAGGTCGACGACTGTGGTCCAACATGACCCAAAACATTCGCACCCTGACCCGCTGCATTTGGGTGGGTGTGAAAGAGTCCGGCACGGCCAAAGAGATTATCGAAAAAACTTCCGTGCTCAATCTCCTCGTGGCATTTTCCATTTCAACGAAAAACTACCTTCGCGAAGAGTATTCATATGACTCGGAGGATCTCCGGGATTTGATTAGTCACATTCCCAAGTTTAAAACGCCCAGCTCAGTGACACCACTGGATAGTCAGCGACCTGCCATTTTGCAAGTGGTTTCAGAGCCAGTGACAATAAAATCAGGAGGGGGTGGAGGAGCCGCAGGGGGACGTGGTAGCGGGGATGGAGGAGTAAGGGGAGGAGGAGTGGGAGTAGGAGGTGTGGGAGGTGGAGTCACTGGTCCAACTCCTCAAAAACCTGACGTGCTAAAAGCCTCCGTTCATAGATCGCCTTCGGGGAGGAGCACAACGAAACCTCATCTTGTGAGGAAGAAATCAGCCGCTCAACGTCCCACCAGCTTTGTTACTGGAGACGGCTCACGCAACAGCTTGCGAAGGCAAAATTCGTACACTTGCCATGATTTTATGTACTGGTTGCATAATTAACTATTAGAATTTTTATGATTTTATAATTTATTCCAAAACAAAACGTAGTGATTTTTTTAATTGCAAGCACAGTGCAGTGTGTGTTATGGAGTTTATTGAGTACTAATTCAGTATTATGTGTTTTTGGGTTGAATTTATGCAGCGCACCTTCCAACATTCCCATCGAGATCTCCTACTATATCGCGTCATACATTTATCAAGTCAAGAGTCGCGAGTTGTGCGATCCTTCCACGATGCTGATAATGAACCATGGTATGAATTAAATACGCACTTAATTTACAAAAAAAATATTCTCCAAAAAAATCAATATAAAATATAAAATCAATTTGAATTGAAAAACATTCAATGAAAACAGAGTAAAAAACAGACACTTTTGCGTGTCAAGCCGCATTTAATTTTCAAGGCCATTGCCAAAGCTTGCCAACAATGCAAACAAAATACCACTTGTTGGTATTGTTGCTGGTTACATTTCAATGCTAAAAAATTTCACCCAAGGCGTTTTGTGAAACAAATCATCACATGTCTATTGAACTTTTAAAATGAATCGGATGATATTAGATGTGCTTGATGACTATGACTATGATGACAGTGATGAGTAGTGAAAATGATAAACGAAACTTTTTTCCATGCAATCAGCGTGACAAGTGGAGTTTTATTTTGAAAGTTGCTAAATGACACGTGTTAAAATGTATCATAAAAAACAAACTTTTTTTGTCTTTTGTTTATCCCCACAGCATTAAATAACTTGGTAGAATGCTTGACGGGATTTGAGAGGATTCTGAGGACGCCAATCCCGCTGGCATATTCTGTCCATCTCCATCATTCCATTTGGCTCTACCTATTGGCGTTACCGTTCCAGTTGGTTGGGCAGCTGGACTGGTGGACAGTGCCGGCACAAGCTCTTGCCTCTTTCGCTCTTCTCGGCATCCTCGGGATCGGATGGGAAATAGAGAATCCTTTTGGATTTGATGACAACGACCTTCCTCTTGATGACTTTTGCCAGGTAGGTAGTTCTTCTGCTAAGCGAAGATGATAGAATATGATAAAAATAGATTTGTAGTAAAACCGGATGAATAAATGATGATGACATGCGAATGCGAAGCTATACATG
>JAQFZG010003307.1:0-13948 GCA_034695465.1 Entomobrya nicoleti | reverse complement strand
CATTTAAGTGGTATTAGAAGTAGCATTATAGTCGAATATACTTGTCTATATGACATATTAGAGTTAATGTACCTATTTAATGTCACTCCATTTATATAAATATGCCTTTCAAACGAAAATATAAACATTCATATACTAACATAAAATGAAAATTTACTAAAATTAACAAAACATCTTTATCAAGTAAACGGAATCTGTTTTACGCCTACGCATGACAATATGTTGAGGATAAATTTGGGTTATGTGTATATTACACATATCATATACTACCTAATAATATGTATGTATAACTAACCTAAAAATGTTGGTGGTCAGTAAAATGAATTATTTAACACGTCCAGAGCATTCACGTCAATATAAAAATATTTGTTTGGTCTAAATGTTTATTTGAACTGTTA
Organism: Entomobrya nicoleti; assembly: GCA_034695465.1. Taxonomy (NCBI): domain Eukaryota; kingdom Metazoa; phylum Arthropoda; class Collembola; order Entomobryomorpha; family Entomobryidae; genus Entomobrya; species Entomobrya nicoleti. Next base: position 13,550 of record JAQFZG010003307.1, on the reverse strand, counting down.
GTGTTTGCTTTTCAGACAAAAGTTCAAAAAAGACAGATGAATGCAATATTGATAAAGGACGCTGAGGCTTGTCAAGTTTAGTTTGATTCATACAACAACGTTGTCACGGAAACTCTCTGAACATAAAACAACATTGACTGATTAGCCTATTTGTCATACATGAATACGTATAACTGTTAGGCTGTATCAAGTATACGTACATATGGTATTTTTTAGCGTAGATAGAAATATAAATGTAAATATATTTGGAAATAATATACCTAATAACATGATTGTACTTACACATTTTTTGTTTACCTTTATATAGGTGAAACAGAAACAGATCACTAACAACGACCTTCTGGACAAAAAATCCCATTACTTTTGGATTATCCAAAAACCTACACTAAAATACTAACTGCACAATAATAACAGGTAACGTAATACAAAATAAGATATTTGTTTTTCTAATTATTCTAAACATTTCTTTTCATAATTTATTAAGATTTGCATGAATACATTCATAAGAACATTTTCAAGACATTGAATAGTTTTCTAAATCGTAAGTAATGCATTTTATGGTGGCGTCTAGGTGTGTATTCACGATTATCTGACAATGAGTTCAGTCCCTTATAGTCTTATTTAAATTACAATACACTAAATATCATAATGAATTGCTAACTTAAGCACTCTTAAATGGTAAACATACAAAAGCTACTCGTGCTTTACTTCGTTTCCCATGTATTCAAATATCGAAATATATATTTTTCACTACTTTTCATAGCTGTAGCTGATTTAATAAGTTGACTATTCCTTCGTCAGTCATATACACAAAGTCAATGCAATTAGGTTTTATATAAAATCTGTATTTAAACAAGTGCATCATTCGAATAGTTCATATAAGAATCCGACGAGTACGAGTTATGTCATATGCAAATGGAATATCTGTGAATAAAATTAAAGTCATGAAAATGATATGATTCAATAAATTTCCTATTACAAATGTGTACATTTGTATATTAAAAAATCCTGTTCAATGCAAATACGATAATTTACAATTTTTTCAATTTTGAGGTACAATAGACCGCTTATAGAATAAATTCCATTTCGATATTGACACTAAAAATATATCGTTCATTTTGATGATTTTTTTTGCTATAAACCACTTTGCGAGAAATACGAAGCCAAATTTTAATGTGGGGTCAACAAAGTATTCGATTAATTATAAATTTACAAAATATAAATTTGATTTTACACTCATGCCATAACGTTACGTAGTGCATTCACGCATCAATTTATCTTTATATTGATGTTTATTTCATGTACAAATCCACGTGATGATTAATATTTTTGTGTTTACTGCTACTTAGGCCAAGGCGGGCTAAAAACCAGCCACTATCACAAAGCTCCTCAACTTGAAATTCTGTTTACTCCGGATCTCAACTGGAAAGCCGCCCTCAAGCCAGTGCCCACTACGGAATATCAGGTGAGTTCATGCAAAAAAACTTGGTTTGGTCTTATAGTTACTCATCTTACTAAAAATATAAGTGTTTACATCATTTACATATAAAGGATAGCAAATGAGCTATGAGCTACATACCTTTGTATTTCCAGAGTGTACACATGTTATATAGAGGAGTGGTGTAGAAAAAATCAACGTTTCATAATATAATTCAAATAGAAGGTTATTACCTAGATGAAAGCGAACCTCAGCTAGTATTGATTTTATCGTGTATTCATTCTGTCAGCACAATTACTCAAGAACAACAACTCATATGTTTGAGTATTTTTTGGATGGTACAAGTAACATTGAAGTTGGATACCAATTTTTTTTTATATCGATCCTCCATACCATTTAAAAAGATCATACGTCGTTCTCTATCGTTCAAATGTACCGACATAACACATACGTGAACGCATGCAAATATATTTAATATTCCCAGTCCAACTTCAAAGCTCTCATTGTCAGTAGTTCAGAACCTGTCACATATTTTTAGCCAATAATAAGAATTCTATATGTTCAGTGGAGGATTAGTAGCGGAATTCCAATTCAAATTAAAATATAATAAAATATAAATAATTTAGCCTTAAATTAACACGTAAATGTTTAAAATTACGTAGTACATTTAGCACACAGTAGACTTATTGCTTTTTATACTATAAAATGCAGAAAATGTTAGACTTTCAGAGTATGCCCGCAAATATTTTCCATATTTTAAAAAATGCATGAAAAAGTCTAAGAAGCTCCAATTTTAGGGCAAAAAATATTCCTGACGTCAACTTCTATGATGGAAAGTTTCTGCGACCATGCACTTAAAGTCCAAAATAGTCTGCATATTCTAGTATAAAAAAGCAAAAAAAGAACTACCGTGTGCTAAATTTACTACGTAATTTTAAACATTTACGTATCGATTTAAGACTAAACTATTTATTTTTTTACTATGTTTTATTTATTAGGGGAATTCCGCTACTGATCCTCTACTGACGTATCTATAGAAATATAATCAGTTCCATCCCAACAGCCAAATTTGGATGAGTGTCATCTTTGGCAAAGCTAGATCTGGATAGGAGTCATCTAAATTTGGATGAGTTTTCGTTATTAAAAAATTTCGTTAAAATAATTACAACTTTGGATGAAAGTCATCCAAATTCGTATAAGTTATCAGAAATAATTTGAAAATTAAAAAACTGAATTTTTCCACGGTAAATTCAAAATGTTCCACGGTCAAAATGTTCGAACTTTAATGAGGATTTTAAATATGGAATCGAATTTAACCGTCAAATTAATATGTTTACAATTTATTAGATTTACTAAATAACAACTGATCACTCATCCAAATATGTATTACTTCATACAAAAACAAAGGATTTTTTTACCAAATTGTTCAGCTTTGGATGAGACTCATCCGATTCTGGCACATCCAAATGTGGATGAGAAACATCAAAATTTGGATGATGAGACGGAATTGATTATGTTCAGTTGTGCTTGTGAAAAAGTTAAACTGAATGCATTTTACCAGTTTCGTGTCGGGTGAATTAAATATATATGCCTTCTGGGCGAATATACCAACTGGCCTTAACTAACATCAAATATACATGAATTAGCTAAATGGTATTTATTATACCATATCATAAATTTAAATTGGCTTATTTCTAAATTAAAATTTACAAGAACGAGCAAGTATACCTTTATCAAGTAAAAGAAACTCATTATGCTACTACGTATGATCACATGTTAGATGCAATTTTCACTTATGCGTACATGACACACAACGTACAGTAATATGTGTAATCAACCTTAAATTTATTGGAGATATGTGTTTATATTCAGTGGACATGCTCAGAGCATTCACACCAGCAGTAATAATAGGAGCATGTATGGTTTTTATACAGCTTATGAAGAAGTACATGTATTCGAATTTTTTGGCGTTAATTTGGTATGGGGAATTCTTTACCTGTACTAATATTTTTTTGTTTACATATGACTAGGTGGAATAAAAGACCCTATTGCACTAAAAAACCTACTGGAACAAAATATCCATCGCTTTCGGATTACAACAATATCAACACTCAATTACGCTCAGTACAACAATCAAAGGTAAGGTTATAACTTTTTTTTTTAAATAACAGAATGTATGCCTAGCCTGAATATTTTTCCCATAAAGTTTAAAGTTAGCATGAAAACATCCATACCAACACTTTGAAAGCATTGGACAGTTCTTTAGATATATTTTTTGAAATTAAATGCAATATTTTGGTGTGTATTCAGGGCTATATGAGTTTGCTCATGCATTTTCCAATTTCAAGTACATAACACTTAATATCACAATCAGTTACTAGATATAATGTCCGTAATTGATAATTTGGCAAGGTAAATTTATATATAAGATAGATTTGCCATTTACATATCAAATAATATAAAACTAAAATCTGCCAGTGTCCGGTTAATTCATGTAGCCAAACTGACCCAATACGTATAAAATTAAGATTCGTATCAAGTTCGATTAGTAAAACAGATCAATTTATCGAGAGATTAAAATCATCTAAAAATGTTCACAATTTTGCTGGAAAAACAATTAACTTCATATTTAAATGACATACTCTATTTAATTAGCCCTTAAGTTTAAAGTCATTAAGTACTCTGCTGAGCATAAGTGCATCGCATGCTTCTCGAACATGTAAAAGTCCACTCATTCTCATTTGCATATTTATGAGCGGAACTTATGCGAAGTTGGACAGTATGCTAATCAGGTGTACACAGTACAGCTTATATCAGAAGGTATTATTTTATATATGAACAATTAGAGAATTCGAACTGGTGAAATAAGTATTCGACTAGTATTGATTTATATGCAAATGGGCTTTAATTGGAATAAACCTGCAAGTTAAATCTATATAAATAGGATTGTTATTTCTTTAAGTATCTTTTTACATTATTTGGTAAATATATCATATTTTTAATACCATATGAAACACATAGTAATACTGATCAAGAGATTACATACAAATTCGGAGCCTATATTATAAATTACATGTATTATATTTTATCATTTATACGTTACACCAATTTTACGTATACAAATGCACAAATCGGACTCAAATCGCAAAAATTCACACGAAGTCCTTTATGCCATATATACAAACATCTTTTAGGCAGTATCAAGTATACAAGTATGTATGGATTTTTTCTAGCATAGATAAAAGTACATGTAAATACTTGGTTTTTATTTGCTATTACCAATTAATTGCAGGTGTATACATAATAAATCACACGCTTGCACTAATATACATTCGTTTACCGATATTTACGTGGAATTATTACTAGTAGAGATAGAAATTTGTTACTTTGTTTAAGATATGTTTATATACATATATGAGACAAACAAAATGAATCGCTTGTACTATTAAAGTTTTATGTACTGACATGGCCACCGCTATTGAAGGCCTCTCTGAACGAAAACTTCATTAGCAGCGGATTTCAACAAAAACACCGTACCACTTAAACAATCTGCTAAAACACTCTAATAGTTAAAGCCATACTGGAAGTTTTTCGGTTTACAAGATTTCAAAAAGATTTTTGACCTTAACAGGTCTTCATAAAGAGTAGAAAATTGTCGATGAAAGCATACAAGAAGACAATTTTAAGCCATTGAATAGCTTCGTTCATTTTTTTCCAAGAAACCTTTTTCTTTAAATCAATAAATGTAACATTAAAAGGAATATAATTGTCATGCGTCTAAAATGGCGGGGTTTTCCCCCTTTTTACCCAGAATTATTCCGCAAAATTTAATTGCATGCCTTTGTTTTCCCCTCATTATTTATTGCATCAAAATTAGCTCTTCACTAGAGTTTACAATAGTTTCGCTATTTTCCTGCACCCTCATGTCTTAAAGTCTCCATTCATCCTCCTCTGAAATGCTAATTTCATTCCATTTTAAACGCCTTCGTCCATTTAAAATAACACGGCCACAATGGTAATCTGAACCGCTTTCTGTCAGTTTTATAAGTTTAAATTTATCAAGTGTTGCCTGAAAGTCTTAACAATACCTACGCTAGAAATCAACTGAGACGACTAACATAAAAAAATTAGGCTTGTTACATAAATAGTAGCATAGAAGCAAGCAGTAATTTTGTGATACATTCACAATACATTCATACACACATCACGTTTACCATGCATTATCATGAAAATTTATTCATTAAATGTAGCATTATTAAGAAAAAATATTTTGGGGTATACAACGTAATGCAATTAATTCTTCGGGGAAAAATCAGGACTACTAGGCTGGAGACAATGCGAAAAAATGGGGTAGACACATGCACTGCCAAAATTAAATTGATGTCATACTTACGCATTTGTACGTTACTAATTAAACTGTTTTAGACGTTTAACGACTGTTTTATAAATATGTATAAATCATTAATTTTACTTCAAGGTGAAACTGTAACGTAAATACTACTTTTAAAAGTTCAAATTTAGAACAACACTTTTAAAAAACAAGTCAATGTATAAATAATTAATAATCATAAGTGAACCATGTCAACTAGTAGTTACATCAGCATAATGACGGCTTATCATAAATCCATATGTAATCAAATATTTATTTTTTGATATTATTACATTACTTATTTTACGTGGCCTTACATGGGCATATTTTATGTTAACCTTGTATTCAAGATAAAATTTATGTCAGATTAATGAATCATCAATTTATGGGCACACAATGTTAATTTAGGACTTCAGAAATCACTCACTTATAAATTGTTTGTTAATGAAATACCGTCTCATCGCATCACTTATTTTGCTGTAGGATAAAAATAAATATAAAGATAAGCACAAAGTAAATATAAGCTATAGTCTGTTACGTGTCATACGTAACTGCATAAAATTTTAAGCTGGTATTAACATAAAAATATGACGCCCCGGTCATTCAACCTATTCGTGATACCACAAAACCATGAAAGTATTTTTAACAAGGTTTTAACATTAGTTAAAATAGTGAGTTAGTTTAAATGGTGAGTCCATAGTTATCTAAATATAAGGACATGTGTTTTCTTAATTATGACCTGTTAGTAATGAATTTAATTCCTTGGAGCTGTCGCAAAACGCAAATGGTTGGACGGTCGTGAAATACCCTTCGTATAATGTATCGAATAATTTTCCCAAGTTTTCGGACAGAAAGCTCTAAAAACGGAAGGAGAAAAAGTTTTTTTTTTGGAAAATGCTCAATGACGTTTATGAAGAAGAATGATTCCCTCACGTGGCAGGTCACCACTTGCATGATCTGTTATTTTGTATAAGGCGAGATACATAAAGCATTCTGTTAAGCTATTTGCAATATTTTTGCATTGAGGAACTGAAAAAGTACTTAAAGCTTAGTCAGATATGGCAGCGGGTTTCTATGTGGGATGGGTGTACCCGTTAAAACCAGTTTAAAGCCGTACCAACTTGAGGGGTCGCGAGATGGGTTTCATGGGTTTTAACGGGTTAAATTAAATTTACATGGGTCCTATATAAGCCATAGAGTAATATAAAATGTGCCTTTTTCAAGTTTTAATAGGATCCGCTTTAGAACCCGTTAAGTTCAAATACCCATTTAAACCCATTAAAGCCCGTACCCGCGGGTTTTGCCATATCTGAGCTTAATTTAGGATAAATGAAGGTCAGATGAGTACACGAATAAGCTAGGAATCTGACAATATTAAAAAATATGGTTAAAAGTATTTACCATGAAAACTTGTTTGTTAACATTAAACAAAAATACACTAGAATTCTAACAAATGTCACAACTAGAATTTCAACGAAAAATTTGACTATTAATTAGGTAAAATTTTATTTTGATCTTAAATTTTCTTAGAAATTCAAAATGGAGTCTTGGCAAAGAACGCATATAACAAGGAATCTACCTGAGCTTATCCGTCTCACGGATTTCAATGTCGAAGTAAAAGCTATTCTAAGGTCCAAAGAAATCTTGACTGCTGCTGACATTGAATTTTTGGTAAGCCATTTTCTTTTAATCTTTAAATACATTCGTTCAATTAGACAGCTGTTGGCATATTTCTATTTTTCATTGCATTGAAAATGACTGGTGCAAATATTTCTTGAAAACTGAGATATGAAATATTTAGGCTTTTTCTATCAAGTCAAGCATGAAAGCTCAGTTTTTCCTTAAAATATTTTCAGGATGCAAGGCAAAAAATGTGTGGAAACATGAATGCATCGTCAGCATACTTTGATCACCTTATGACAAGAACCTCTTCCTACGACGTCCTAGTCAAAGCTCTAATAGAATGTTGTCAAACTGGTGCAGCAAAAGTACTGACAGACGGCATGATAACTCATGGAATCCTTAAACCGTTAACCCATTTGGGCATCTTGCTTCATGTCAAAGATTTCGGAGAAGTCCAAATAAAAGTACAAACAAAGACAATCCGAATAAAAGACTTCTTTTCTGATATAAACGTTGATGACGTTCGTAAAATTTTCGAAGACCACCTACCGGAAATGGACTACTATGAAATGTTTGTACGTCAGCTCAAAACATTTGTGCTTGCAGAAAACAAAATTCCCCTAGAGCCCCCCGTTTATATTCCAAGATACTTGTCAAACAGAATCAAACTAGATGAGAAAATATTCAAGGCTGACTGTCCAGATATCTTTGTTTTCAAGAATATTAAACGACACCAACTTTCACATATTGCCCAACCAAATTACACGGCTTCATCAGAAAATCAACTGGAAAACCTCACATGTCGATTCATACACTTGGAACGTGACGAGGATTGGGAGGAATTGGTCAAACTCGCTGCAGTTCCAATACATTTAATAAAATGTGATGTCGGTCAAGCTGAAAAAATTGATGACGCTACAGGCAACAGCAGTAATTCATCAGAAAAGACACAATTCATTTTGGAAAATACATCTGGTCATTCTATTGTGTTGAAAAAGTTTGGAGTAGATAAGGATCGTGTTTATATGACCGAAGAAGAGTTTGTCAATAAACTATGCATGATAAGAGATGCACGTGGAGTTTGTATTTGTGATACACCTGGAATGGGAAAAACTCTTCTGCTTGCGAATTTAGCTCGAAACCTGGCTGCTTTATCCCCAAAAACTATTGTTGCATTTATCTCCCTCGCCAATTTTCTTGCCACTATTAAACAACCTCTGCAAACATTTGACCAGCAAGCTATTTCACATGTATTCCACTTCATTTCTCCCATTAAAGAACAGGCAGGTTTGCTTCAAAAATTTGTTGAAAACCAGCTAATCTACGTGGATCTTTTGTTTGATGGTTTTGATGAAATTAAATCAGATCAGGTTAATTGGATGAAAGACTTAATCAGGACAATCTTGGTAAAATTTACAACAGTCAGAATCTATATTACTTCAAGACCTCACATGAGAAACGATCTTGAAAGCGCCCTAGGAGTAATAGCCTATGATATGCTTCCGTTCAATGAAAAAAATCAAACTGACTTTCTAGTAAATTTTTGGATCAACAAAAAGCCGCACATTGTTCGTGAAAATCTGCAAAATTGTGCAGCAAACACTTTGAAGGCAGTGAAAGAAAATTTAACGACAGAAGACCGAGAATTCACGGGAATCCCACTCCAGTGTATGCTGATCGCAGAAGTTTATTCCGACGAGGCTTATACGTTTTGTAATTCTGGAGGGAAAACATTCTGTTTCTCTTCACAAAAGACATGTGAAATGTACAAAACATACATTCAAAAACGTATAGTTGCTGCAGAAATGAATGAGGATGAAACCTTTTCCATTAAAAATTTACACGTCCAGGAAGCGTACAAATTACTTTTCCCAGAAGCAGAAAATCATCTTGAAATTAATTTTCCCCATGACATCAACGAAAAAGTTTTCAAAGTTGGGATCATGCAGAAAACAATCAACTCAGACTCTTTTAAACTGGAATTCGTACACCGAACGTTTGCAGAATTTCTGGTGGCTGAATATTCAGCCGACTTTTTTTGTCCGTCTAAAACAGAAATATCTATATATTCGGATGACTTAAATTTTTTAATTCATCGTGTATTTTTGTCATATAAATCAGTTTGGAATCAGGTAAGCGGGGAAACAACGTATTTCTGGGAAGAACCTGTAATTGTGTACTTTTTGGATTCCTTGATTGGCAAATCTGCAGAATCTATAGACTTAGCTGAAAAAGTAGCTAACTTTCTGACTAAAAGCCAACTTGGCACAATTCATAAATTTCTGTACGCCGCTTGCACAGAACGCAATGAACATGTGTTTCGATTCTGGACAAAAGTAATAACCCTTTGTAATGATCACCTGATTTCAGAAGGTTTTACAAAAGAAAAGTTAGATTTACTTCCATTTATAATAATAAACAACATCAAAAAAACTGATTTACTGATTGACTTTGTCAAGCTTATCGATCAAGTATTTAAATATGACATTGTTAACATTGAAGGATCATCATGGCTTCAATTCGCTGTAGAATGTGGAAACTTTGGTGCTGTTGAATATCTATTGAATAAATGCACTCATGAAGAATCTGATCTTCTGTATCAATGTTCAAAATATAGTCAGAATGACTCTTCCGTAGTTCTTAGGGAAAAACAAATATTATAAATTTATTGCTAAGCAAATGTCAAAACTGGATTTCTTCAATTCCAAACATATTAGTAATTGAGAACATCCACATCAAACTTATCAACTTACTTGTGAGATCTGGAGCAGACATCAATTTTGCGAAAGATGGGGAAAATTTTCTCTGTAAAATCAATGTCTCCCAAAGTTGTGCTGATTATCATGAGCTTGTAAAATATTTGTTGTCAGAACTTAAGGCCGATCATCTTTTTAAACCAGGGATAAGTTGGCATGATCCAATCCCGTGCATTATTAAAAATGTCGCGTTATTACCAGAAACTTTAGATTTAATTTTAAGCATTTCTGAAATTGATATATTCGAAGATAGGGATGGAGAAAACGTGTTGTTTAGTGCAGTACGTGGAAATAATATTGATACCGTGAGAGAACTTGTTAAACGAGGAGCCGATGCCAAGAAACGTGGACAAGGCAACGTATCTTTGTTACACAGAGCAAATGAAGAGGAGATGATTGAACATTTAATTAAGGTTGGAATAGACCCCAACTGTTGTGATGAAAATGGTAGCACTCCCTTACATATAACACCGAACTTATCAACTGCAAAAGTTTTAGTTAAACTTGGAGCAAATTTGCATGCAAAAGACCATCTTGGTAGAAGTCATTTATTCTACCACGTTGGAGATATTGAAGTGATACAGTATCTAGTCGACAAAGGACTCGACGTTAATGAACGTGACAATCAAGGATTTACGCCGCTTTTTTTCTGTACAGAGCTAAACACAGTCAAGTGTCTGGTAGCGTTGGGAGCGGACATTAAATTAAAAAGTAATCTGGGAAGAAATGCACTGTTTGACGAGATTTTTAACGAGTCAAGTGAAAGAACAGAAATAATTAGATTTTTAGTTAGTAATGGACTTGACGTTAATGAACGTGACATAGAAGGATGCACGCCCATTTATTTCTGTCAAGAGCTAAAAGCAATCAAGTGTCTGGTAGCGTTGGGAGCGGACATTTATTTAAAAAGTAATCTGGGAAGAATTGCACTGTTTGATGAGATTTTTAATGAGTCAAGTGAAAGAACAGAAATAATTAGATTTTTAGTTGGTAATGGACTTGACGTTAATGAACGTGACAATGAAGAAAATATGCCTCTTTTCTTCTGTAAAAAGCTAAAAAATGTAAAGTGTCTAGTCGAGTTGGGAGCTGATGTTAATGTTAAAAATTTTCTGGGAAGAAATGTACTGTTTGACGAGAGTTTTAATGAGTCGACTGAAAGAACAGAAATAATTAGATTTCTAGTTAGTTGTGGACTTGATGTTAATGAACGTGACAACGAAGGATACACGCCTCTCTTTTTCCGTCAAGAGCTAAAAACTGTCAAGTGTCTAGTCGAGTTCGGAGCAGATGTTAATATTCAAGGTAATTTAGGAAGAACTGCACTGTTTGAAAATAATTTTAATAGATCAACTGAAAGAACAGAAATAATTAGGTTTCTAGTTAGTTGTGGACTTGATGTTAATGAACGTGACAATGAAGGATACACGCCTCTCTTTTTCCATCAAGAGCTAAAAACTGTCAAGTGTCTAGTCGAGTTCGGAGCGGATGTTAGTGTTAAAAATAATGTAGGAAGAAATGTACTGTTTGATGAGAGTTTTAATAAGTCTACTGAAAGAACAGAGATAATTAGGTTTCTAGTTAGTAATGGACTTGACGTTAATGAACGGGACAATAATGGATGTACGTCTCTGTTTTTGTGTGAAGAGCTAAAAACAGTCAAGTGTCTAGTTCAGTTGGGAGCAGACATTAATGTTAAATGTAATCTAGGAAGAAATGCTCTGTTTGACGAGAGTTTTAATGACTCAACTGAAAGAACAGAAATAATTAGGTTTCTTGTTAGTAATGGACTTGACGTTAATGAACGTGACAATGAAGGATTCACGTCACTTTTTTTCTGTAGAGAGCTAAAAACAGTCAAGTGTCTAGTCGAGTTGGGTGCTGACATACATGTAAAAAACAAATTTGGGGTAAATGCATTGATTCATGTGGTTTTAAATTATTCTAGCAGGAAACATGACATTATAGGATATCTTGTGACAACGGGAGTTAACGTTAACGCACGTAGCAACAAAGGAAACACGCCCTTACTTTTGTGCAAAGAACTTTACCTTGTCAAAACGCTTGTGGACTTGGGTGCCGATATTCATGCAAAGAACATTAAGGGACAAAATCTTTTTCACTTAATCGCTGATAGTGAGTCGACTGAAAAAGAAGAAATATTTAGATATTTAATTCAAAGTGGACTTAATATAAATGACACTGATTCCAATGGAAAAACGTTTTTGTACTACTGCAAGGATAACAAACTGCGAGATTTTCTAGTAAATGAGTTAAAGCTGGATTTGGATGTTACATCTGTCGAACCAACTTCAGAATCATCGATCGTTAGAGTTTTAAACTTTATTGGGAGTAGTTTGTTTTAGGTTTAATCGTTAACATTGGATTAAATGGGTAACTTTTCACGGTACAATTGTACCCGGTATATAATATTGTAATTATTTTAGTGTCTTTATTTTATTCATACCTACTCAATGTTTTGTTGAGCATATTTTATTAAACAGTATAAGATAATTGAATTTATTAGCAGTTTAGAATAAAATTATTGGAAGGATCTCTTGGTAAAATGTAACACTAATATAACTTTAATGTAAAGTTTAATTACTCTCGTTCTACTTAAAAATTGTATTATCTTATCTCATAGAAATAGAACAGGACATTGTCACAATCAAATATCTAAAATGTTTATTTTTTGTCATTCTTTAAAATACATTATCAATTTTATTAACAATTACTGAAGTTTACCTTAATAAAAATTAAGAAAAAGTATTGTTATATTATATGTAACCTAAGAACTGCAATACGTGTAACAAAAGAAAAATTTATTTGCTAAAACCTTAATTTAGACTAATTTTAAAAAGACAAATTAAAAATTTCAAAATGCAACAATATAAAATGGCTTACTATAACTATTTAAAAGACCTACATTTTTTAAACAAACCATGCATGCTAAGTAAACGATTAATTTATTTACGTTTTGCATTAAACAAATTTGCATGTTATTTACAAAATAAGTTTACACGATTCACTGCAATATTGTGTAAATAAAATGTGACTCAAAATAATAAATGTGGATTTTTGTTTACGTTGGTTGGTGGTGAGTGATGTTTACGAGGACGCATTGTTTAATAAACCTTTATAACATATTTTATTTGTTTCTTTACTGCATTTTACCTAGAAAGCCAACCTTGTTCCAAATTTACCAAACCTGAATTATCGCCACACTCGTTTTTTCTTCAAAACCACCAATTTCATTTCGACTTATATTTTCAAGGCTATTTACACGGTGTTGGAAATGTGGTAAGATGATTTGTAAAAAGAAAAACGAAGGACCAAGTTACTTGAGGTAACTAATCTAAATGAT
>JAQFZG010003306.1:0-13950 GCA_034695465.1 Entomobrya nicoleti | reverse complement strand
ATGAGTCACATGAGACGAATTTAGCTCAAAGATCATCTGCATTTGTGAGAGTAGTTCGTCAGCAGCCTACACAAATACCTACGTCTTCCCCTCCATCCTCCTCATCATCCATCCTGCTACATCCCAACAACAAGAGCAAGTACAATCACCATGTTCTAACGCTCCCCCGGATAATTACCACAGAAGTCTTATCCTGAGGAGACGACGCCAGCACCAGACCAGATCTTACAAGAAAGGAGCTCGGTCATCAAGAAAAAGATCATCAAGTGAATATTCTGTGCTGTCTTCATGAAACAAAGTTAACTTTAATTGAATTTCCAGTTGGAAAGCTAAGTTTACAAATTATTTGCTGAGTAGTCATTTTTTTTGGTTATAAGGAATTGATTTATTATTTTCTCAACTTTTCATCCAAGCTCAAATTTTCGATAACTAGCCGCTATCTTTTTCACGAGCATTCCGTTTACAGATTATTTCCTTAATTGAAAGCATTTACACTTTGGTTATAAATTACAACTGTTTTTAACTATTAAAATTCTCTGACTTATCAAAGTTTTTTTTGCAATTTTTTAAATAAATAAATGGTGTGTCATAACAAAAGTCGACTTTACAATACTTTTTCCTAGTCTAATTGTAAGTTATTCTAATAAATTGATAATGCACTCTATTTAATCACGAGTTAAGTTGATTGTCGTGTTGAACGTCCCGTGTAGCAGCATATTTTGATCGATGAAATCTAAAAAAAAAGTACATGATATTCTTTAAAAAGAGAATTTTGCAAGATCCAACTTAACTTGACCTAATTTCCACGCGAAGTACTTTATACTTTCGGAATTTTTTCCGAATATTTTTCAAACCTTTTATTGACATAGCTTACATACATTTATTAAGCAGGGGAAATAAAGTAGTAACATTAAACACTTTTTTTTCAAAAGTTGGAAAAAATTGGTTAAAAGTTGTGACTGTGATTATTGCTGATCCTCAGACCTCATCTAGTCCCGAGGCCATAAGGCTGCAGTAGCATAGTTATTTATGTAAAAGAATGATCCCTCAAGTGCAATATCTTTTTCAAGGGCATAAGGTCCAATGCTCAATTTTATGGCGTTAATACATCGAATCCGTTGACGGACTTCCTTCAAGCCCTTAATATTTGCCCGAGTTTGCATGCTCATTCTACTCAAATTCAACATTCCGATTCGGATCGCATCTTCAATACTTCCCATTCCTCTTGTTAGATAAGTGAGGGCGTAAAAGTTGTAAGCGATTCTTGAGAAGCTCAGCTAGATTTTAAAAAAATGTCGTTACTATCATTGTTATATCTTTTCTACTTTATTGTACAAAATTACCATTATGTCGATAAATAATGAGGCACCAGAATCCAAACCACTATCTCGTACTGTCAACATTGTAAATGTTTCCGCCATTTGTTGTATTGTAAGTATACCATGAAGCATGAGGGTTGGAGACTTGACAAGTTTATTTACTTCCCGAACAGCCATAAAGAGGTTTGTGTAGCGTTGTATCATTTGCCGCATATCGTCACAGGTTGTTTCATTTCCCCTCTTTTGAGCCAGCAAATCATCAGCAATAATTTCCAGCACTTCACCAATCCAGTAAGCAAGACATGGTGGAAAAACCAAGAGGAATGAGATGCACATGTTTGCTCCCATGATTGTGAGTGACACAAAGAACCAGTTTACTAGGCGATTCAATGGGTTATGAAACTGAGCTGGAAGTCTTGCGTAGATTTGTGTGAACGCATCCATTTCAGGCCAAACAGAATTGATGAGAAAGTACAATAAAGATACTTGAACAATGGTCTCGTTGAAAGGAAGCATGTTCATCGACCTCCTTCCACTTTTGATCTTTGGAATGTTTTTGGTTTCCTCCGAAATTCGGTAAAAGAGCACTCGAGCAGCTTTGTGAAAGGATTTGCTGAGGAGGAGAAGGTCGGCAGGGATATAGGCCAAGTAGAGAAGGAGCCACATGAAGACATCAATATAAGCCAGGGCAAGCATATTTGATTGATCCCCAGTATACTCTGCGGACAACTCGCCAAAGCGACAAAATATGTAGTAGGCTGCGTGGGAGTAAGCAACAGCTCGAGAGCTTAGGAAGAGAAAAAGTAGAAGAAGCCAGTGACCTATGGAGAGGTCCTTAAATGGAAGGGGGCAAAAGCACACATTTCTGTAGTGACGTAAAATGTAGGGCAAGTCCCCTTTTGGTATTAGCTCCTTCACTTTCGCGTAAAAGGATGTACAAAGAGCTTTTAGTCGAGATGTCATGTTGAAATGATTTTTTAAGTTTGTGTTCTCGTATAAACAGGGGGAATTTTGAGAAAGGCTTTGGATTGAAGTGAGAGAAGACTCATTTCAAAGTCGTATTTATATGTTGAGTCGAAGTGGAGAATGAGTTATCTCAGCAACTACTGGATGTAATGATGTGCAAAGTTCTCATTATGTTATTTAAAAAAAAATTGAGTTGAAGACGATGCATGATGTCTAAATAAGATCTCTTGTGATTTCATGTATTCTAATTCTTAAAAAAAGAGAATAATTGTTTCAAATTAGTAAATCATGTGAGAAAGCTTAAAAGTATGTCAGTAGTGAAGGTGAAAAGGAGTTACAAGTTACAACCACTTTTTTGCCCCATTTCAAAAGGCAACTTCAGACATACAGACAAAACAACTTTAGTAGCTTTTCCTGCTTAATAATATGCGTGTGGTAGAATAAGACATTGAATATAGAAAGTTTTTCCGGTTTATAGCAATGCTATTATTTATGTGAAACTAATTATTGTTTGCTTTCGCTTTCTTATCCGATATATATATACGTATCATACTCTTTACTTTTGCTATGACACATTGTATTATGCCATCTCTCTAAATATGCCCACTTGTCGTCAATTTTTGATGAAAACATGGAAACAACAGAACATTGAAATTAATTACTTTGTTTCACGCAATAGACTGGATTGCAATTGCAACTTGTACGTAATTAAGTCATTTGTGTGATATGAAGAAAAAGAACCTTGGATTTGTTATTCTTTCCATGAAAATGAAATGTAGACATAAGTAAAAAAAAAATGTACACTGGCTTTTTGATAGGTAAAATGCATGTCGCGCTGCGCTGCGTTCCATTACATTGAATTGTGATGCATGGTTGAAAAATAACACGCATAACTTGGTTTGCTCTAGATGTTTTCATTTCCTGCCTGTTGTTTAGATATTGTTTGTAAAATCGATTGAAATCGAAAAGGATTTATGGAAATAAAGAACGCAGAGATATTAAAATTAAAATCTCATCTATCTTGAGAAACCGTCAAGTTGTTGATGTTCAAGTAATTAAATTACTATTCATATTATTATAAAAGGATTCCGATTTCCAGTTGTCTGACAGTTTAAGTCCATTTGTTTCAACTCAATTAACCTCGTCACGTGCCTCCTTAAAACTAAACCTTGAGTTATAATTAAAACGAACAAAGTGTGGCATAACATCAAACATACATAGCAAATACAATGTAATTTAGGTACACTTTAATTGCAATTCAGTAAACAGTCTAAAAACTCTAGTCGTGTCGTGATAAATAAATTAGAGAGAAATTCTGAAAACTCCAAATTTTAAACAAATATTTATTTTGACAAGGAAGTAAAGATGTGGAAAAAAAAAGTAATGAAATGTCTATCAAGCGTATAAACAAAAAATTATACATGTTTACACGGGAATGCAATCACTCATCACAGTAAATACTAAATTAATGATGATGCGTTTATAGACATAATTTCATTTAAATTTTCTTTAAAAAAAAATTCTTTGGAAGAAATTTTTTTTATGAGGATATCATCAGCAGTGGTTCTTTTAACTATTTAGGTGACATTGGTACAAATCGTTTGTTTCTCCCTCGTTGCTATTAAAAATGGATTGACTTTTGTATTACTTTGTATATGTACTTTCGTTACAACAATTCAACATTGTTTACCGAATATTAGTTGCATCACCGTTTTATTTTCCTATATGTAACCTTGCAACAAGCCAAGTAAGTGTAAGTGTTTTTTTTTCGGTTTGGTTTACCAGAAAATCGCACTAATAATACAGCAGCAGCAGTGACAGTGACAAAGGAAAGCATTTTTTTTGCCGCATTGTAAACATGAGTCTACTGACTCAAATATTAAAATTAGATCAGACAGAGAAATAAAGACAAGGAAGTAAGTTGAGAGGTAAAATGTATGGAACGGTTCAACTAATTTGGTAATAGCACGCGATTCTTAAGCTACATAACAACAATGTAGTTGACAAATACATACTTTTTAATATAACTGCTTATTTGGCGACTGACTGGTGTTTATTTTTTTCATTAACACAAGCAAAAAATTAAATATGTATATCTCAACTAGTGCAGTTTAGCTTTCGTCAGAAAAATGCTTCCTAATGGTAAAACTATTAAAATATTAAAATTTACAATCTCCTTAATAACATGTTTTCTAATTTCTTACTGGCTTAGTTGCTAATTTCCATTTTTAAAAAGTTTTGTTTTTCTGAGAATCTCCCACGTGCTTATATTTTACATTGACCTATAAATACATAGCTTCATGACTATGTTTTCTCGGGATATGGGGGAGGGCAAAGTTAAAAATTTGCAAAAATCTTAATCAAATTATAGTACGTAGCGTATTGCAACGTCCAATATCATTCAATATAGTCAGTTAAATAGTCATGTCTATCAAAAAACCTTAAATGAAGATCAAAGTTGAATTTCCGCTAAGGTTTATCATGAGCATTGGAAATTGATGAGAAATACGCTTCCAATTATCAATGACACAAAGCGTCGGAAGCGTCAAGAGTCGGAAAAGGTGAAACCAGCAAAATTTGCGCACTTCCATATTCCATAAAAACAGCGAGTATCGCTCGTGTCATATCATAATCACAATCACTAATTCCCAATGTCATGTCATGCGTTGATCATGATTTCATTCCAAAAAAAAAAATGGCCTGGGTAAAGCTAAGCTTATCTGTAAATGTAAATCCTTCTTTCTAAAAATAAGTTGGAAGCAAGGTGAAGGTGTGAAAGTAATGTAAGATATTTACTTAAAAAACCACATACATATTATTTAGGTATATCGATATTGATTGTTACGTAAAAAGTCTTTGATTTTCCGCAGTTGTTACTGCAGTGCAGATTAGGTTCTCTCCCCTTTTTTCTCCTTTCCTTATTTTACTAGGAACTGTGATAAAAATGATTGTAATCTTTGATTGCAGAAATGCTCTCTCCATAAAAAACACGAGAGTCCGAGAAAAAATTCGCCAGTCTTTCCGTTTTCCCCGACATATCAACATTCCAGAAATTCCTGGACATAGGAAAAAATGGGGTTTTACGTTACTGGAAAAAGGGTTAGTGTATAAGTTTTAAAAAATCAGAAATATGTGACAAGGAAATATTTTATATGTATTTTTTTAAATAGGGAACTGTGCGTGGGGCAGCAAGATGCAACCCAGTTGACGCATGTGTCAAACTGTACAAAGGCATGAAGGGCATAGGTACAAAACTAATTTAGAGCATTTTTTTGCTTTTGTAAAGAATTTTTTATAATAAATCCTAATTAATGGTTTGAAACTTGCAGGGACTGATGAGGAAGCGGTCATGGCAGTAGTTGGCAGTCACAACATGAAGCAACGCCAACAAATACGTAAAAAGTACCTCCAAGTTTACAAGAAGGATCTGATCAAGGAGTTGGACGGAGAACTGAGCTTCGCCTTTGCCAAATTGGTAAATGCTTTGATGAAAGATCCGGAAGAGTTTATACTCGAGTGTCTTCATCGTGCTTTGGTGCCGCAGTCAATGGGTGGCAAGCTTGTGAAGAGGCTTAGTGGACTTTTTAAGGATGGGTTGGGAAAAACGGAGTATTGTCTAATGAGCTTGATTTTTCCACGGTCTAACAAGCAGTTGGAGCAGATGAAGGAGGCATTCTTGAAGAGATATGAGGTGAACATGGACGAGCGTATTGCTTCGGGTGGGAATGACTTGCCCCAAGACTTTTGTACATTGTTGTTGGAAATTGTGAGTGGGGACAGGGTGGAGGAGGAGGAAGGGGAGGTGGATCTGGAGGAGGTGGAAGAGGATGTGGATGTTTTGGTGGACGGGGAGGCGTGGGAGGAACCATTCCAGGTGATAATGCAGGAGAGAAGCTTTCCTCATCTGAGGAAGGTGTTGGAAATGTATAAAAAGGAGACGGGGAGAGTTTTGGAGGAGTTGGTGGATGAGTCGGAACAGTTGACTTTGGAATTAAAGGAAACATACAAGGGACTTCTTATGTTGATTAAGAGCGAGCCAGAGTTTTATGCGGATAGACTGAAGCAAGCGATTCAAGGGGCAGGGACTGATGATGATACGTTGATTAGGGTGGTTGTGCTGAGGAGTGAGGTGGATTTGTTGGATATTATGAATGTGTATAAGAAAAAGTACAAGGTTACTTTGGTGGAGGATGTGGAAGGGGATACTGGTGGGGATTATAATAAGCTTTTAATGATGCTGTTAACGGTGCCTCCTCCGGAGGAGCTCAAGAAAAAAGGGGAGAAGAAGGTGAAAAGAATTCCGAGGGTTAAAAAGGAGAAGAAGAAGAAGGATGAAGGGCAAGGAGAGGCTGTGGTGGTGGAAGAGGAGGATGTGAGCGGCGTGTCTGAGGCGGAGGTGGAGGAGAAGAAGAAAACAGTTCGTCGGAAACCGAAGGTTAAGGGAAAGAGGGAGGAGGAGGAGCAAGTTGAAGCTGAAGATGAAGCTGTGGTGGAGGAGGAAGTAGAGAGTGAAGCGGAGCAGAAGAAGCCAGTAAGGCGTAAACCGAAAGTTGTATCAAAGGCTAAAGCGAAAAAGGAGGAGGTGGAGGAGGATGAGGAAGAAGTTGAGGAGGAAGAGGAGGAAGAAGTCGTGGAGATAAAAAAGAAACCTGTAAAACGTCAACCAAAAGTTGTGAAGAAAGTTAAGGCCAAAAAGGAAGAGGAGGAGGTGGAGGAGGAAGAAGTTGTTGAGGAGGAGGAGGAGGAAGAGGTAGAGAAGAAGAAACCTATTCGACGAAAACCGAAAGTTATGCCGAAGGTCAAGGCGAAAAAAGTGGAGGAGGAAGAAGAAGAGGAGGAAGAAGCTGAACAAGAGGAGAAGGTGGTGACTGTAAGCAAATCTGTGAAAGGCAATGAAGCAGTAGTCAGGAAAAAACGAGTAGAACCGAAGGAAGAGGAGGTAGAAGTTGAAGAGACTTTGGAGGAGGAGGAGGTTGTGGAGGTAGAGGCAGAGAATGATGAAGTCAAGCATGTGGAACATTCAGGGGATGAAGAGGAGGTGGAGGTGGAGGAGGAAACACCAGTTGAAGCAGTGCAATCAGAGGAAGCAAAGGAGACTGAAGATGAGATGGAAGAAGCATCAGCGTCTAAAGTTGATCAAGATGAAGAAGATGAGGAGGATGAAGAGGAGGGAACTAAGAAAAAAGTAAAAAAGAGTAGCGCTAAAGATGTCGGAAATGAGTTGACCACAACTTCTGATGAAGGTGGGGATACGGTTTTGCTCAAATCTCGGGAGCTGTAGCCCATGTCATTTATCCCAGTCTCAAAATATTAGATGATCGTTATAAGAACTAAAAAATATCTCTGTTATAAACTACATTCAATGAATAAATTTACATTAATTGAGCAGTTTTTGCAATTGTATTTTTGCACGTTGCGTGTTTTATACATATATTAATCCGACAGTGCTATTAATATCATGAATGCCATGATGGTCATAAAACTCGGCATGATATGTATCAGCATTCTAAACGAGATTGGTTAGCACTCACTTCAACTCTAGCCGTCTGCCAAGAAACAAGGGAAAGCGACAGGGGCTGCTGTTACACTTGCCTTTCTCCATCCCATTCAATCCAACACAGAGTATAAGCAGAGAAAATGTCTAATCTGAGGTTTTACACGGTTGGAGATCGGGTAAATTGACAATTAGTTCATCAAAAATAATAATGGTGAATCATTAAGTTCTCAAGTGAGTAATTAAAGTTTATTTAAAATCAAAGGGGACCATACGTCAAACAAGCAAGTACGACCCTGACAAGGCCTGTGAAGACCTTTATCGCAGCATGGAAGGATTGGGTACAGACGAAGATGGGATCATCCAAGTAGTTTGCAGTCATTCCTTTCATCAGAGACAAGAGTTGAAAGAGATTTACCAGCAAAAATATTCCAAAGTATGTGAATCATTTAGTTCATTAATTAAGTTAATTGGCTTAATCAAGTAATTTGCAATTTTTTTTGTTTCGTCTAGAATTTAGAGAAGGAATTGGACAGTGAGTTAAGTTTCTCCTTTGCGAAAACGGTACTAGCACTTATGAAGCAGCCTGAGGAGTTTATTATCGAGTGCATTCATCAATCAATTTCCGTATAAAATTCCAAACATATTTTTTTTACACACGCCACATACCACTTTCGCATTCCTTTACTCAAATATTTTTGGATGATCATAAAAAATATCGTATTTCTTATCATTTTATTAGCAGAAATCCAGAGCAGCACTACTTATCAAACAACTGCAGAAAATCTACAAAAAAGGATTTCTTGGTGCTGACGAATATTCTTTGATAGCTTTGTTGTGTCCTCGTTCTAATGCGGAGCTGGACGCTATCAAAATTCTTTACAAACAGCGTAATCTCAAAAAAAAAAGATTATTATTCATTTAACATAAAAAAATATTTTTATAGTCATTTTTATTTTATTACTGTACTCATTAGGTTATGATAGCGAATTGGAAGATGATCTTGGTGTTGACCTTGGGGACGACCTGCGCAGTTTGATTTTGGATATGATTAGCGGTGGACGTGAGGTGGATGAGACGGTGGATATGGAAAAGGTTATGGAGGATGCTGATGTATGTGTATGCAATACAACAGTTTTTTATGGTATTTTTTATTGGGAAAATTTTTAGTATTTTAATAAATTGATATGTTTTATTATTTTGATAGAATTTACATTCAGCCAGTTTTGTGCCGGTTGGAGAGATTTGCGGCACGAAAGAGCGAGTACTCCAGCAAATCTTGAACTCGAGGTCGTATGATCATCTACGTCATCTCATTTCGGCATACAAGGAAACCTCCAACAAAACTATTGAAGAGTACATTGAGTGTACTAACTTGTCACAGGATCTGAAGGAAGCTTATCTGGTCATTTGTCAGATTTTACGGAGCGAGCCCGAGTTTTATGCGGCGAGATTGAAGGAAGCCATTCAAGGGCTTGGCACTGACGATGACACGCTCATTTCAATTATTGTGCTGAGGTCTGAAATAGATTTGAGGGATATAATGGAATGTTATCATAAGAAATTCGGGGTGACTTTGGAGGAGGATGTTGCTGGGGATACGAGTGGGGACTATAAGCAGATTATGATGACGATTCTAACGCTGCCTAGTGATAAAGAGGAGGAGGAGGTGATTTTAGAGGAGGATGGGAATAGGGTGGAGGAGATGGCGGAGGAACAGGCTGATGAAATCACTATTACTGCAGAAGGGGAGGAGGAGGAGAGGGACCAGGTATTGAATGAAGATCCTCCAGAGGAGAAAGTAGAGGAGGAAAGGGGAAATGAAGAGGTAGAAAAAGTGGAAGAGGAAAAGGAGGAGACAGAGGAAGAAGGGATTAAACATGAGGATAATGAACAAGTTGGGGCGATTGAAGAATGCAAGGTGGCTGAGGTGGAGGAGATACAGGAGGTGGTTGTGGTGAAGGAAACTATTGAAACCGCTACAGTGGAACCAGAAAATGAGGAGACTGAAGCTAAACCGGAAGTTAGTGAGGAGAATGAAAGTGAGCAGGTGGACAAAGAGGAAATAGTTAATGTAGAAGCTGAGGAGCCAGGTAAAGAGGAAAAGACTGCGGCAGCTGAGGTGATAGAGGGTGTGGATGAAGGGGGTGCGGCGTTGACAGGGGTTAGCGGTGGATAAATTCTTAAGCGAAAGAAATCGCATTTAAAATATAAAAATTGCTCATTTTATTTGAATTTAGAAGAATCACATTTAATTTATGTGGATGTCGATACTTATTGGAATTCAAAATAAAATAAATATTGATGCCTATTTTCATCGATTTTCTTGGATTTTATTGCGTTTTACTACGAAAAAAAATATATTCATTCGTTCATACATTCTCGCATCCTGATCGTTCGAGCATCCCGTCGTCGTCGTCAACTAATTGAAGTTGTACTTTGAGTACTATATTGAAACGAAATGCGTCGCCAAGTCGCAAATAATTATGTTTGTTGACATGGCACACATGGCATGCATAAAAAGCTGTTTGACGTCATCAGTTTTTCATCTTCCGAATTCCAAACCTGAGTGCATTTTCGCTTCGAATTCCATATCGTCGGATTCATCTAGAACCAGGCTTAAATTCCAAAAAAATACAACGAACAAGCAAGGGAAAATATGAAAATTTACGATTAAATAAAATATGTGAGGACAAATAAAATGGTGCGCCATAAATTTCTATTTTTATTGCTGTCCAGCCTGAGCGATCAGTTGAGAGCTAGCATTGGACCAGTGAAGATTGACATGGAGATTTAGTTTATTCTAAAAGTGAGGAGAGTCCTCATCAATTATTTAGTGAGTGAGCTCCTTCCGCAAAAGCGAAAAAAACTTGAAAGTTCTGTATAAGTTTTCATTTAAAAGACAAAAAGTTATGGGATTTTACACGATTGGCAGACGGGTAAGCTAATTTTGTCATTTAAATAATTATTTTTGAATAAAATATATGGAATTTTGGTATATATTTTTTGAAGGGTACGGTGACGAGACCAAGGTACAATGCTAGAGGCGCCTGTAAGAGGTTGTACGAGGGCATGAAAGGCTTTGGGACAAATGAGGATGCAATCATAGAGGTGGTTGGGAGTCACACCGTGGCTCAACGCCAAGAGATCAAGACTAAATACAAGATCATGTACGGGAAGGACCTGATAAAAGAGCTGGATGGGGAATTAAGTGGAGCTTTTTTAAAAATGGTGCTTGCACTCATGAAGGACCCAGAGGAATATATTCTAGAATGCATTAGGAACGCAATTGTTGTAAGTGGACGTTCCATGGAATTAAAA
This sequence comes from Entomobrya nicoleti, assembly GCA_034695465.1. Taxonomy (NCBI): domain Eukaryota; kingdom Metazoa; phylum Arthropoda; class Collembola; order Entomobryomorpha; family Entomobryidae; genus Entomobrya; species Entomobrya nicoleti. The sequence continues at coordinate 2,850 of JAQFZG010003306.1, read as the reverse complement.
ATTATCAATTGTGGAATTAAAGGGTTTCGTCTGTAATTATCTCTTGTATAGAAATCCCGGGGAGATAAGCTGCTGAAAAAGATGAAAAAGATGACGTACAAGAAAGGACTCTGCCCGGATGCGTACACTTTACTAGGTTTACTCTGTCTTCGAAGTAATCAGCAGTTGGATGAAATGAAGAAAGCGTACAAGGAAAAATACGAGACGGAGCTGGAGGAGGACGTGGGCGAAGACTTTGCGGATGAGTTTAGATCTTTAATTTTCGGAATAATTTATGCGGGGAGAGATGAGAGCTCAGCGATAGATCTGGAACTAGTTCAGGAAGACATTGAGAATTTACAGGGGTCTGCTGGTGGGGCAGGAGGCACCAAAGAGGAGCACTTCCAAGCGTGTTTAGAGGAGCGCAGCTGGATTCACTTGAGACGGCTGTTTAACAGCTATAAGGATGTGACGGGGGAGGTGATGGAAAGCTTTGTTGAAAAATCGGAGGTCTATTCGGATGTGATGAAGGAGTCGTACAGTACTGTGGTCAAGATTATTAGGAACGAGTCAGAGTTTTATGCGGAGAGGTTGAGAGACTCACTTGAGGGGCTTGGGACGGATGATGAGACGCTAATTAGCACGATTGTACTTAGGGCGGAAATTGATTTGGCGGATATTATAATGAAGTATGAGGCTATGTATGAGACGAGCTTGGAAGATGACGTGGTGGGGGATACGAGTGGAGACTATAAAAATTTGCTGCTCAAGCTTTTAACATTGCCGGAGGAGGAGGATGAGGAGGATGAGGTTTCTGACACGGGGTGCAAGAAAAAGGTGGCTGGGGTGGAGATTTGTACACAGACGGATGTGGTGGAACATGAGGAGGAGGTCCCGATGGGTGAGCCGGAGGAGGCGGCTTTTGTGAATGCGGCCGATGAGGGAGTGGAGGAGGCGGTTGGGCATGAGGTCGAGGTGGAGCACAAGGAGGCTGTTGAGGTGGAAGTTGAGGTAGAGGAGGTGGTTGAGGAGGAAAAGGTGGAGGTTTTGGAGGAATCGGCTCCAGAAGAAGCTGAGAAGTGGGAAGATGAGAAAGTGCCACAGGATGAGGTGGTGGTGGAGCAGACAGAAGAAGAGGAAGTTGAAACTGCTCCAATAGTAGAGGACGAGGATCCAGGGAAAGAAGAAGGTGAGGCTGAGGTGGTGGAACAGGAGGAAATTCAAGCTGCACAAGTGGAGGAGGTAGTTCCGGAAGAGGAATCGGCTACACCAACAATCGAGCAAGTAGATGTAGATGAGGCAAAGGAGGAAAAGAAAAAGGATGACGTGGACAATGCTGATGGTGGGTGACACGAGGAGAAGCTCGAGAACACTTAAGTCACACATTAAAATACATTGTGTGTGTAGTGTTTAGACAGTTTAGAATTTTACCTCATTCATGTCATAACACGCTCAGAAATAACTCAACGTATTCTTTCTTACATATGCAGCAAACTGTTTACGTAGTCAATAATAAATTAATAAAAAATCTTCCGAAAAAATAAACATATTTTATTCCTTAAAAAATTAAATTAACATTATTAAATTATTTTACAGTAATTCAACATATAAAATTAAACATTATCACTGGGGTTTTGGTTGAGCTCGCTGTGTATCATCAGATCAAGATCACAAAATATATTTACACGAAATACATAACATTACTTTTATTTATACACCATCTTACATCTTCATATATTATCAAAGTATTTGTTGAAGAAGAAATCTCTGATAAAAATTTACGATAAAAAAAATGGTTCTGAAATTTTTTAAAGTCATGGCAACGGTTTGCTAATTTGTCTGCTCTTTTTCTATCCTTTTATACGTACAAAAAATGTACAGTATATGTCTAGCCATTCAATTTATTATTTAAATATCTATTCATCATGGTCACCTCAGGTAGACCAATTTCCCGTGCATTTTGTACAACTTTTTACGCAACTGATGCACCGCCAGAATGGAGTAGAGACGTAGCACATTCAACGGCTGAATTACAAGGTCTGTAACAGTGATTTGCATTTGCGCAACATCTGTCAGGATCACAATATACGTTAGCATTAGAAGGGAAAGGCGCCAGCTTATCCATTTGCTGCAAAACTCGGGCCGTTTCTAAAGGAAAAAAAAAACAAGTTAAAATATTACAGATAAAGCTAGTAACATAGCAGCTCATATTACATTTTTCTACACATGCAAATTATTTTGCCTTGCCAAAAAAAAATTAGAAAGTTTTTTTCGTTTGAAAATCCATAAATTTTTACACTCTTCATAAATTAAATTGTCGCTTAGATGAAAACGAATGTAGTGAAGTAGCTTTTTAAAAAAATGAGCATATGCAATTAAATAAGGATGGATGGTTACTATGGTTACTATACTAGTTTAGCATGATTTTTTTACCTCAGTGGTCGCTCTGATAAGCACACAGCATAGCCAAATCTCGAGTATAAGGTAGCCCATGATGAACAACAGCAAAAGGATGTAGAGCAGGAAGCCTAGGCCCCCATCTTATCAAAAAAAAGTACACATGTGTGCATTACAATTTTTGCAATGAAAAATCTGCAAAAAAAATATTAATATGTACGCAAGCAAAATCTCTCTTTCATTTTTCTCGCTTGGTTAAACATTCAAATTTTGCAAAAGACAATTCCCTTCTGTCCCTTCCCTTTATTTTTGAGAGGACCATCAAATTATTTATTACAGTAACAACCAGAGTCACACACACGCAAAATTCTTTTTTAAATCTCGTCCTTTAAATCATTTTTTTTCCTTATTAAAAAAAATCAGTGATGTGGTCATGATGACAATTCATATTTTTTTTTGTGTTCATGGATACTT
>JAQFZG010003305.1:0-13955 GCA_034695465.1 Entomobrya nicoleti | reverse complement strand
AACAGACAAAATAGAAACATTCGCATCAGCAGTAAGATATTCAAATTTAAATGAGATTTTATCTAGCATATCAATATTAATTGGTTTCAAAACACATTTTAACGTATCCAGAAAAAATTGGACAATATTATCTGTAAACTTTGCCATATTCAATCTACAAGCGTGTATGTCTTTAATGTCATTAGGGATAAATTTTTCTTTCAATTTTACATCTGCATTTTTCAAGCACGGTTAAAGTATAATTTGCAATTAAAATTTAAAAAATGTAAATAAACGAATTTAAACTTTTCCCAGCACTCTAGGAGCAGCCGAGAGTTATCACGAGCATAATGAATAGCATCTTGTGGTCAAGTTCTCTAATGCCGATTAACCAGCTTCTAAAGTTTGTTAACTTCGTAATTCTCAAGGGAAAGAAATATATCTACATCACACGTGAACCCCGGCAATTGTTATAGCATTATATATATTTTAAATACGTCACACATCAAATTAATTGTTCTTGCATTTTAAATAAACCAAAATGACTTATCTTTATTTATCTCAATGCAGCAAAGGTGTTCAGCTGACAAAATCCACTCAGAAATATCCCAACGGTAACATGTGTAGCCCTAGTCGCTCGCTGGCTTTACGACACCTCAAAAACTCGATCGAACGCTCCGTTTGATTGGCTTAATTTGTCGATTCTGTAAATAAAAAGAAGAAAAACACCTGCACAAATTAAGATGTGGACTTTGACTGTCACACATGACCAAGATATGTTTTTTTCTAGCTGTTGGGAGGGAAAAATTCTACCCATCTACTGATTTCATCTATGTGGATTAATTTAAACGGTTACTATGTAGATATCTTCTTCATATTTCTATTTGTTAAAACTTTTGTGAAATTATTATTATTATGTTACTTCAAAATAAACGCTAGTTATATTATTGCTTGTTTCGTCTTTTTACACTTATGTAACATGTAAATGACGTGTAACTGTCTCAGGAGGTCAATTAAATATTTTTTATGCAACTTAGAAATTTCAATACAATATGAAATAGCAATTCAAAATTTCAATTTAACAATTTTTTAGTAAATGCATCAAGTACTTTATAGCCGCTGCGACAGCCGTACTTATGCTATGGCCGCTGCGACAACCACAATTTCAATACTACATGAAATATTTACGTTTCTTCTAAAATTCGATACAACACGAAATGATTATTTAACTTTGAGATTTCAATACAACATGAAATGAATATTGAACTTTGAGATTTCAATACAACATGAAATGATTATTTACTTTTATTTTGTTTAAATTCAACAATTTTTCCTATTATTAACCGTAAATGCATCAAGTACCTCGTAGCCGCTGCGACAGCTGTACTTATGCTATGGCCGCTGCGACAACCACAATTTCAATACAACATGAAATATTTACGTTACTTCCAAATTTCAATACAACATGAAATTGTCAAAACTAATGAACTTTCAAAGTTCATTTTTACCCAAAGCACCATAGACTCTTTGCAGTCTTGTGTACTTACCTGACGCGTCTCTTTTGGACCTTCAAAGGACCCAAGTGTAATTTCAAAACCAGACACTTGTCGGTTAGAACTCAAATGGTACTATGTAAAATTAGAAAGTTCGTCAACCTCTAACTTAAGTACAAAACTCAAATAAATCTCAAACAAGTTTTCCGTACATTATTCAACTAGCTACAGCGCTATAGTTAGTGTAAATTTTAAATTCTCTTCCTAAAATAAATATGCGAATTTATTCTGGGTAAATGTCATTGTTTAAGCTTCATTTTTGAGTTACTGTTTTTTTAACTTGAGATAAAGTTCTAATGGCAAATGTGACTGGACGTTCATTATCGTTATAAAGCAAAGCGGGAACGCTCAACATTCAAATTACTAGTATCATTCTTTCTCATTATTCCATTAAAATTTCAATATTATTATTGTTAGCAGTTAGTAAGTCTATAGAGTGGTTTGTTACTGTCACAAATTGGGTTGAGCAATAGTATGTAAACATATACGTGGAATTTTCTTTCTTTGTTGAAATGTCAATTATTCATATTTATAGTAAAGTTTTTTTTTTTAACTAATTATTATTCGTAAAATAGTTTAGATTATTTGAGCAATGTTTTAAAAGTTGGAATAGTAAGTACTTTGCTGTTGTTCGATGCGCCGTTCATTACTATCACTAGTAAAAGCCATTACAACCACAGGGTTATTTGAACATACCCTAGCAAAATGACCGACTTGACGGCATTTGTGACATATTATATTTCTTTGCCTTCGAGAATTTGAATTTTGTAAAGAAATAGAGGATATTTGTGAGAGATTAGGTTGGTGAAAACTACTATTCAGTTGTGATGCAGGGAAACATGCTTGACTTGGTTGACCTGATTGCATGTTGGCATGGTATTGTTGGAATTGTAAATTACCATTTTGTGACGTTGCACACGGTTGAGGAAATAAATTTGACAGGGGCCGAAATAAAATGCCACCTTGTCCTCTATTTTCTGGCGGTTGGTGTTGTTACTGTGGACCATTGCCAACAGTGTTAACATGTAGTTCTGATAATCTATTATTAACATGCAAATGATTAAGAGACCTGATGTTTTCAAAGGTACTCTGCATATGTGTCTCAATCTCTTGAATGAATTGCTCACAAAATTCACTAACTTTCTGATTTATATATGCCAATTGTGCTACATTCAAACCTGCTAGTTGTGGATCGTTAGACTCAAAAATAGAAGTATTTGCCCCTTGTGACATTGTAGTCCAAGGAATATTCAAATTACCTTGACTTGACTGAACTTTAACTTGACTATGAAATGAACTTGACTGGTTTTCAATTTGACTTAAAAAACTGGACCGAACTCTAACTTGACTTTTGCTTTGTGACAAAACCCTAAATTAGTTCACGTGTGGTCAATAAACTTTGTGAATATCTCTATTCGAAATGTGCTCTATCATTGGATTAGGAATATCAGTATCACCCAAAGTAAAAATTACAATCGAAGAAATATTCTGCTACATCTCTTTTCTACAATGTTTCATTTAAATTTATCCCATTGATTCCCTCTGAGCTTGTGCTACTTTCAATTTGAATTTAGAAATGAAAAAGGAACATGAACAACTAAAATGATAATGTACACTAAAGAAAATAAAAATGTAATGATAATGGTGGTCTTGGATACCCCAACTTATTCGCAATAAAACTGCTAATTCTTCCTAATTTTTCGTTTTCATTCCATGTATGCTTTCGTAAAAATGTATTTACTTTTTTTAAAGAAAAATTAGAACATGATGAAAACTAAAATGAAACTTGAGAATGAAGAAAAATCAGAATTCTGAATGATATAATATTGGTGGTCTTTAGTTACCCCAGTTAAATTAATTTAAGTAACCAACATTGGTTTTTTAAGGATAATTACAACTCTACTACACTTATGAAGCTAATCTGTCTTTAGTTTTGTATGATCATGTTACTAGTAAAAGATTACATGCGTAGAGAAAAAATTAACTACTTCTCTCGAACCTTCTTATAGCTTATCACTGGTCGGGTTGCTCGTTGTCTTGCAATTTGCTGTTATTGTGTTGTCTTGACTTCACGGTAATGTATAACGGTTCACGGTTTTCAACTGATCCTCTTTTATCGGAGGTGATGTTTGACGTGATGGTAGGAACCAAAATTGTTACCCGGACTGGACTGGTGCACTGATCAGGAGGCTAAACACAAAAAACACGGAAGACATAGCTCATAAGTTATTATGTAATTTAATATTTTCCCAATTATCAGTAAAAATATTCACCACATTTATCAATACGTTTTTTAATTCATTGTAATATATTTTTCTTGATACTACCGTTATCCTGATTTTTTTTCCACCACTGAATTGAACTACTTGGAGCTGTTACAAGCATCCACTCTGGTTTGACTGCCTTTTCTTTAAACCATAAAAAATCAACAAATTTTTCATTAACTTCCAATTAAGTTGTTTTAAAAATTACACTGATTTTTTTTATGACATTAAGTTATTATACTGAACTAGTTAAAAGAACTTTTACTGACTGATTTATACTTGACTGGACTTTTTTTTCTCTATTTTTTCTTCAATGCAATTTACTATTTTCTTTAAAAAAAACTTTACTTTTTTCACTTAAAAGAAATTATTATAAATTTGTACACCTGTTTTTAATTGCCTGTAGATTTTAATTGCACCAAATATTTAAATATTTTGTTGATACTTCTCAACCTTACCAGACAAATAGTAAACATGTGTATTTTAGATACACCCAAAAAAAATCCAAGATGGCAGCCAGCATCAGCATGCTCAGGTTCGTCTCGCTTGGCAGGTTCGACAATGTAATGACTTATGTCCCTCGCCTACTGGTATGAAGTGCTACACAGAGCAGTGGCTTGGGATAATGGATCCTGTGATGCGCAACGGGAAGGAAGAAGACTAGTAACTTAGGTTTGAGCTATTGACTCGCTCACGGCTTTATTGATACTAATGATCTCACTGACTCGACGGTCAGCATAACTCATAGTGCACATGCACACATCATACAATACAGAATAGACAATACATATTGGGTACGGCTGCTGATACAGCCGTATCTAGTCCTTACACAACACAGATAATGAATGATTAAAAGTGTGGAATTGTTAATACAAGATTATCGTTGTACTGCTGATCATCAATGATTATGAATTATATGCCATTACAGTGAATTTGACTCCGACATTCAGTGAAGTCAACCTTGTCGGATCCCACAAGTATAAATAAAATATGCGTATGTATAACTTTCTTTGTTTACCTGCCTAACAAAGATAATATATTTACTTATGATTATTTTTTATAAATCCATTTCTCCGAAAAAAAAATTCACAAATTTGAATTTTGTTTAATTTGTGTTCCACCTGTTACTAATTACTGTTGTTTGTTTGTTATGATTTGTAATTACTTGGAAACAGGACAAAGTTTGACGCACATATTTTCATCGCGTAAGGATTTCAATGTTTCGAATGGGATATAAAAGGGATTTTGAACGAACAGAGATATTCGAAAAGGTATTCGAGTCGTTCATACAACAAGTCTTGTACAAATTTATCCTAAACCCAATAACTCTTTTTTGTGTGCTGAATTTTTTTTTCAATTGATCAAACATGAACATGTAAGAATTTTCTTGAATTTAAACCAAGCTAATATTAAAGCAGGCTATAATTCCACTAAATATTTTAAAATTCTCAGGTCGTACAGTCTATTTCTCTTGGTTACCGTTGCCATTGGGGCGATATCAGGTTCTGTTGTTATGCCAGCCAAGGATATGGAGGGTAACAACGACAGTTCAACCGCTGTGCAAATCTTCACGGATGTGGTTGAAAAATCTAAATCATCCTCCGATGGTTTCCTTGTAACACCTTTCGATTATCAAACTGTTTTATCTCAAATTGCTGGCAAAACTTTGCGTTGTTGGAGATGTAGCAGTCCTGTAAGTCTAATTAATTGAACCACACTTGAAACAATTTGTTTAAGCTATATATTAAATTTGGATTTATTTTTAAATATTTTAGTGCAGTGGAACCACATGCTGTGATAACGGTTATCCTCAATGCTGTCGTGTGAATGGAATCTGCGGATGTTGTAGAATTCGGGCATAAATATTACTCTTACAATTGAAGCATAATTAAAAATTTGTTGAAAAGAGTATGATATATGCATGCAGTGCATTTAAACATTCAAATGACAAAAATTTGAATTTAATAAAATAAATTGAATTTATCTAAACCACATTTGTTTTAAGACGAGGATATTGAGTAAAATCTTAATGTTAAATGCTTTCGGATCGAATTTATTGATCAGTAATTAAATCAGTGTTTCAACCTGTACACGGGACAGAGCACGATTGTTCGAATTCAAATAAAGCATTCCTTTTTACAAACTTCATTAAATTCACAATAAAAACATTTTATTTGGTTGGATTTATTATCATTTATCAATTTTAGCTTACTCAAACACATTTTATAACCCACTAAAAGACGTAAAGTAACAACTTGACCATTCTCATCCCCATATGATTTTAATTAAATATATGTATGCCTTTTACATCTCTATTACTTTTACGCCTAATGTCCGTTTTAGTATACCTAATGATTAGTAATGATTCTTGAAAAAGTTAACGGTGAGTTAACGAAAGCGCGAACTTTAAAATAAAGACAACTCTTATTTCCATTAAAATGATTAGAAATAACGTGAGCTTTTATTAACATGTATTTTCTATCAGCTGATTAATCTGTAACTGTTATAGTTCGAGTTCAACACTAAAAATTAAAATGTGTTCTTCAATCCTAACGTGTAATAAAGTATACCGTCTATCTATTAATGGCAGACTGTCAAGTTTAAAAAAGTGGAAATTAAAATTGTTTACATCAGTACTCATTTGCACTATCATAGTGATTTATCTACATATCTGCAACAGGACGGAAGCTTCAGAGAAATCAGAGTTTAAAACCACACCACCTCCAAAAGCAAACTCGGAAAACAAATCCATGATAATCAGGATGAAAACGAAATCAGACAAGTTCAAAACCAGAGCACCTCCTACCGCCAGCCCCATTCCACCAGGGAGGGACCCTGACTTTGAGAATGTGACTAGGAAGTTGAGAGGTGGACTTGAAGAAATAGCTCAACAGGAAATGATAATTTTAAAGGCGACTTCAATTTGGGCTAATCATCATCCTCCCACAATTGTTCTCGATTCTGACAAGTGTTCCATCTTGAAAACTGGCACCACTCAACAACCACCAGTCTCCCTAGTTTTTGATAAGCCTTGTAGGATAACCCATGACCATAGGTATTTGAGTAGAAGTCATGCAGTTGTGTTTCACTCACCTGACATACATCATTGGTACGTACACATTTCATTGCAAAAATTAAGATAATTATGCTAAAATGTTTAAATTAATTAAATATGTTCTCGTGTGTTTGTATTGTAGGTATTCTAAATTACCAAAGACACTCCGCCGTGCACAAGATCAGATTTGGGTGTGGTATCAAACAGAGTCCCCTTTACGAACAGAGTTGAATTTAACAGCGTACAGAAATATTTTCAACTGGACAATGTCCTATCGGTAATATTCATAGCCAATAGCCAACTTAATTAATAATTAAGGATTTTTTTAAAAAACTTTATATTTATTGTTCCAGACGAGACTCCGATGTGTGCTATCCTTATGGCTATATTTACCCTCGTAACATTTCCAGCAGTCTGACAGCTAGACCACCACTTGACCACCACCACCGGAAGTCACTAAAAATGAAGAGCGGACTAGCTGCATGGATCGTTTCAACTTGTGTCACTCCCTCAAAAAGAGAATATTTCGTGGACGAGCTTCAGAAATATGTTCGAGTCGACATCTTTGGAACTTGTGGAAACAAGTCGTGCCCCCAAAATCAATTCGAAGGCTATTTCAACTGCTACAATCACATCCAGTCCAACTACAAGTTTTACTTGGCCTTTGAAAACTCGCTTTGTGTGGACTACATCACGGAAAAGTTTTATCTTGCTTTGCAGACCAACATGGTCCCTGTTGTGTATGGTGGAGGGATAGATGACCAGATGGACTATTTAAAAGTAGCGCCCCAAAATTCGTTCATTGATGCGAGGAAGTTTAAATCTCCAATTTGGAGTGGTATGGTGCAACTTGTGTCAACGACTTTATGACCAGCTTCAAACGAGGAGGGAGGAACAATTGTGGAATAAGTGGTATAGCGATTTGGACAAGTGGTGGAATTTTAATAGGGGATTGAATGGAAATTCAATGTTTCCTCTGCTGGCTTCATTGTCAAAGTGGACTGGTAGCCGGGATGGGCAAAATTTCCAGTTTAGTGGGGAGGAAGAACGGAAGGCGACTTGTGTGCGAGCTAAAGATAATTTTACGTCTTATAGAGAACATTAAGTTATTTGATTCTATTATTTTTATTGATATTTTAAAACAAATATTCACTCATGTTTTTAAAATCATAATTACGTTGTTTTTATCGTCACGTTTAATTATTAAGTTGTAAAAAAATGATTATCCAATACATATAAACTGCATTGATTTTCTTGATAATAAAATCAATGGGGTGACTGGAGACATGCATTTTCGAGAAGAATTTATGGAATAGTTGCGTGTAAAATGTGTGATTAAATAAATAAATTTAATTGTGAATGAGTAAAATTTAGGACAAAAATGAATGACTATCTAATTATTACATTTAATTTATTCAGAAATGGAATTCTCTTAAGCCAAATAAAACTTGTATTTGATCTTAAATTATTCCAAATTTTACACCAAGATTCAGCTTGCCCAATGCCACAAATCGTAAAAGGAGTGGAGGTTCTCTCTCTTGTGCATGGCTCAGATTTGATTAGATCCTCTGACTTCAGTTGGTAAGTGTTCCCTGAAATAGCTAAAATCTAATGCTAGTAGCCAGTATACTGGATGATTTCTGATTACTCAAGACACGTATTCGTGATTCTGCTTACAATGTGAACCCGATAGTAAAAACGAAGAAAACTACTGGGTCCGCTTTTGATGTCATCATGTTACGGTCCATGGGCCACTCACACCGCTTTCTACAATTTTCACCCGTCTCCGCATTCAGTTTATTGACGCGTGTTTAATTCCCACGACAGTTGATCTCCTTGGAACAATAACTCTGGATTTGGAGTAAACGCTTCAATTTTTACACTTCCCCCAAAGATTCCATCAAAGATCATTAATCCTGATTTGTAAGAAATCAAATCTCTTTGCGAATGCCTACTTTGGAGTGAATGCAGCAAGGTCTGTGAATAGTTTAAACTGGGTGCAGTTTAGAAAATTTTTGTTAGTTCTATTTGAAGTGGACGCACGAAACCAGAATGAAATGTAAAATAAATAATGTCACTAAATGAATTTAAAAAATGATCTTTAAACTAATAACTTATTTTCTTTGATATTTAAACACCATAAAATAATTAAAACTGTTTATTTCATATCTGGATATATATTAATTACACATACATAATAATCGTTTTTTTTAGTTTACTGGGTAATGCAAGTCCGTATTAATTGCCGCCCCCATCAATAACTTTTCAAAAGTGAACGATGAATTCCGAAAAGGCTCCGCATTTACATTAATAAATGAATATTCATGTGTTCGCATCACATAAGCTGTTTTGTTACAATCAATCTCAAATTTTGCTGGATCCCTTGCATTTGGAGTTGCCCAAAAAGTTCTCAGCCCTTTCTCTTCCAATCTGTTTAACCAAGGGACAATCTTGGAATAAATTTGAGACTTTTCGTGCCACGAATGAAGCTCCACTTGTAACTGACCAATTGGCAACTCCTCAAAGTCATTCATGAGCATAGTCATCCCGTCGTATTCAGCCCCTTCCACGTCCAATTTGAGGATGTCAATCCAGTCGTGACCATTCATGGACATGACGTCTTTAATTGTCTTGAAATTGGAGTCGCCACTAGTTGAAAAATCCTGAAGTCCATATTTCCCAAACTTGACTCGTGGATTATCTGGACGAAGGGGTTTTGATATGGTGTCCACTGTGTGGTCGTAGGCGTACACATTACAGTTCGTCTTGTTGAGAATATCTGCTTCGAAGCTGGAGTCACCGTCAACTCCAAAGCTGTAAACTACACAGGTCCGGGAATTAGTATCTGAGTATAGCTCCTCAGCTCCACAAACCCATTTGGCTCCATTTTTCACCACGCTGCCCCACTGCACCACTTTGTAAGGACAAGTGAATGTTGGTCGATAAAGTTTGAACAGTTTTCCACGTACCAGAAGATCTTCGCCATTTTTAAAGGCCTGGTCAATTAGTGTTTGTCGTTCCTTCTTCATGGATAAGTACGGGGATGTATACACGACGACGGGCTTGGTTTCCGGAAATGGTAACACTTTCAGTACAACGAAAAGCAAAAGGGCTCCAACTGAAACGCCAAGAATGAAGATGCGTACTCCCTTCCTTACCCTTGCCATTTTTCAACCTGAAAAAACTAAATTGTCAAAATATGATCAACTTAACTCTGCTGTTACAAGGTATATATACTTTTTAATGTTAACACGTTATCAATTACAATAAATAAATTAACTAACCTATTAAATCTAATCTGATAATTTTTTAGTACTTTTTAAAATCAATCATTCCAAATCAGCTGGCTGAGCTAAATTTTATTGCGTAAAAATGCAAAAACGGTTCTGTGTTCGCTTCGCACTGCACTATCTCGGGCGTAGTATCAATCATAATAGATTACACTAATTAGCACTCCTTCTATTTTGCGGCGGCTACTTAATTCAGTTTAGAAGATTTAAAAAGATACATATTATAATCATTAGAAAGCTATTTGTAATTACTCTTCAGCGGTTTATCTTAAACGCGTCACAATAAATAGAAGACACTTTTATTGTACAACGAAATCAATTAAACTTATAATAGCTTTAAAATTCGGATTTTGTAACGGTCATTAAGGCTCAAATTCAAACCCAAGTCCAATTAGAATACCAGTATTCATATTGGTATGCTGGCAATTAAGATCAAAATTTCAAGACAATTAATATTTGATGCATGCTACTAAATTCAATTGCATATATTTTGTAACAGATTAAAATATTATATTATCCAAATTACATGTTCTTTCGTTTAAATTATTGCACATTTTCTGGATTTCATTACAGCTAAACTATTTATCTTTTGCACATCAACTCCTTACCTTAACGTCTGCCTTTCTCTAATGTCTAAAGTAATTGTATGATTGCCTAAGAAATTAGTTTGGTTATTTTAACAAGTTTCGATTTTTTGCAAATCTAAGAAATATGTCGGGCATGCGTGCGTGCCAAACAAGTATGGGGTTGAAGATTGGGTGGTGAGGAAGTTTTTTATTACAAGTTTCAGTTTATACTATATTTAATGCTTCATTTTGAATATATTAATTAGGATTTAGTTTAAAACATATTTTATGCATTGATCAGTTAAAATTGTAATCAGTTTAAGTTTATAATTACCCATGAATTTCCTTTTTACAAGGTAAATGAACACACGGAGCCCAGCAACGGCAACAGGGGCAGCGGAAACGGAAACTCCAGCCACGTAGCCTGGCTACGGAAGAGGAAATCCTAACCGAAACTCAACCTCATAAGACAATGTGGTAATTTGTAATTTAAAACTTTATTAACGTGTTTCATAATTTTTCAGGCAGGCAGGTAAAGGGGTAGCCTTCAATAGACCCTCTAAAAATCAAGGAAGACCAAAACTTTTAGTCCCTATAAATTTTAAATTAAAATTATACAGTAGAAATTCATATTAAACAATTGATTTATGAGATTAAAAAAATATTCACCGCAATGCCTCATGCGAATCAATAGATTAGTAAATTTTATTAAATTCTTTTACACTTACCCGTATGCGATATACTCCGTGTCGGGAGTATCAGTTTCCACAAAACTGAGGGGTCCGTAGGATCCGTGGGTGGCTTCCGAGAGAGCAGAATTTCTTTTCACAGCATCGGAATTGGGTACAAGATTGGGTTCATAAGGAAGTGCATAGTAAGCTAGTAAGTGGCAGTATAATCCCTTCACACTTTATTTGCTAGCGCCTGTTAAGGAAATAAAAAAATATTATTTGTTAGTAGTAAGATTAAAAATACTCTTTCCCACATTAACCATGTAGTATTTTATACGATTTTCACCTTCAAAACCACTGCTGAGGGTGTTTGTGCGGTCAGTTCTATCCACAAGACTCCAAAGTATGTAAGTCCGTCTTTCCTCCTCCAGATTTTTGTCGGAGTTTCCATTTGTCGATCTTAGAGGCTAGACGGCTGCATGGCTAAAATTTCCGTTTCTCGATCTAAAAGGGAGCGGGGTCCGAGGCTGGAGTTTCCCGTTTAAGGGGCTGGCGGGCTCCGAGGCTGGAGTATCCGTTTCCCGTTTAAGGGGCTGGCGGGCTCCGAGGCTGGAGTTTCCGTTTCCCGTTTAAGGGGCTGGCGGGCTCCGTGGCTGGAGTTTCCGTTTCCCGTTTAAGGGGCTGGCGGGCTCCGAGGCTGGAGTTTCCGTGTCCTTCATATTGGTGCCAGGGGATTCCTTCGTTGCTAGAGTTATCATGTCCTGCTCATAGAAGCCAGCTGGCTCTTTCGAAGCTAGAGCTTCTGCTTCTTATGGTAGTGGCCAGTGGGCTCCCAGGGTGGAGTTTCCGCTTCCCCCAAACAAATTAGGGGCCAGCTGGCGCCGTGGCTGAAGTTTGCGTTTCATCCAACGAACGAAAAGTTGCCATGTGGCTCCGTGGGTTGAGTTTCCTTTTTCTCACTAGACGATGCCGCTGGCTACTCAGTGACCGAAGTTTCCATTTTCACACAAGACGATGCCGCTTGCTCCGCGTGGCTGAATTTTCCGCTTCCGGAGAAGAGAGGCCAGCTGGAACCACGGCTGGAGCTTCCGTTTACCCCCAAACAATGAGGGGGCAGTTGGCTCTGTGGATGGAGTTTCCATTTCTACAAAATTTGAGAGGCTAGCTAGCTCCATGGCTTGAGTTTCTGTTACTTCAAAAATCTCCCTTGAAAGCTCTGGCTAATTCAAAAAGGGTTTACTCCGGTTAACACTGATTGTATGAATACTATGAATAGCTTTCCTAGTATTCATACACCTATGAACACAAAGTAAATTTTATTGATGCAAGGACATTATGAACAATTCAATCAACTCAATATTTATTATACAACTTGAAAGTATCAATCAATCAATAAAGATTCAAAATGTGAGAGGAATCGATTACAAATGTCATTATCACTACCAAGACCACCACTATCATTGTAGTTGCATCCCACATTCGTGCATATGTGCAGTATTCAATCTTTTCGTTACCACCAATTCTCCCTTGACTTGTATTACCTATTAATTGGTATACCTATTATGTCAAAGAACTAAAAAAGGCGACAAGAACAAATTAAGCCAAATAATTTGAAAGATATTCACTTCTTTTTTAAATGGCTCTACTCACTGATAGTTAAACTAATTTATATAATTAATAATTAAACTGTTGACATACACAACATCAAGTACAATTCATTTCATATTCAATATTCTTCTCAAAAAAGTATGTCTCAGGTGACCTCAATGGATTTATTTTCGAGTAATAAATCAATGTAGGGTATTGCATACACTCCCAGTTTTACAAACTCAGAAATTGAATGTCAACAGAAAACCAACGAAATTATGATAAGAAACGCGTGAAAAAGTTAATTCTGAAACTTGTAATTTTAACTACGTCCGCTTTCCTGGTAAGTTTTAAATAATAATAAAAATTTATTTATAACCTTTGATAAGTTTACAGTTATAATTTTAAAACATAGTTAAATTCTGTAAACAAAAATATCGTGATTCTTCAATCCACATTTAATTTTAAAATATTTCACCTGCTCAGCCACTCTTTTTGCCAATTCTAATCCTACTTGTACATCAACTTGATCAACTGTTGTATTATTTCCACTGGGAAAATCCCTATAATGTCGATGATAAGCTATGGTATTCGCGGGTACAAGGTAAGTCTTGAAGGTATCCCTTTTTTTGAGCAGATTCACTTCGTGATTTCCAGCGACCGCGACTCGTTCAGGCATCATAATGTATTTGGTCCTTCCATACATCGTGATTGGTTCTCTGCGTACATACTTCATAAATAGGAGGTGCTTACATACTCGGTATTCTAAAGTTGACCTTTGACCTTGAGAATAGTCAAGAAGTAGAGGAGCACATCTGGATCCCACGTCTGAATCCTGTTGACTTTCCAACATGAAAAATCCATTTTTGAAGACATACTCTCCGAATTTGACTTCAGGCTTGATGGAATCCATGTAGTTAATTAATTGGGGAAGGGTTGTAATGTTTGAGATAACTGGGGTGATAAACTCGTCAAAGTCCACTACAGCGA
>JAQFZG010003304.1:0-13956 GCA_034695465.1 Entomobrya nicoleti | reverse complement strand
TCAAACATCTAGTCGCCAAGTTTGGCTTTAAGTGAACAAACTATAAACAATATGCAAAATCATATTATCTCGAAGTCTGATCATCACTCAGCAAATCATCTAATGATTCGGGCTCCGAATCAACTTTATCAGATTTTAGTCTCTTGTTGTCCTGATGGTCATCGGGGGAAACTGAACGCTTTCCAAGCACCTGAGAAGATACACTCTGCTGATCCGACTCCATTTTTGCGAAATTAAATAAATATGATTTCTATGAAATGATTTTCTTAATTTTGCAAAAAGTAATTTTTTAATTATGGTATATGATGCTTGATAATGAAATAAGTTTCACTGCAAATTACAGATAAGGTAGTATTGACGACTTTAACCAAAAGTTCACTTTTATTCAATTTTATTGTATTTTACAGGTGGAACTTTTAAAATTCAATCAATTTGATTATTTTTTATATCCAGTCATCAACACAATTAAAATTACAGATTAAAACCCCACCCGCCATCATTCTCCGACTTTAAATATCCTTCAAAGACATGGCCTACGAGCACCTGCCTCCGTGACTGGCAATATCTTGTCAAATTCTGCATATCTGTTTTAACTTTGAGGAAACTATCCCAATCTTTCTTCTCTTCCATAAATCCGGATAACCTTTCCACGGCAGCTTGAAGGTCATTCTGATTTCCAACAAATATGTCCACTTGATTACAGCTTTTAACGAGATACGCAAACACATAAGTGTGCTGTAGAGTTTGTCGGCATTCACACAACGCGTCTGTGGCCAACTTGACGAACTGCATTTCAACAGGACTCATCACCAAATCTTTCATATTCTCTTTGATCGTCTCGTATATCTTCCTTTCCATTTTCAAACTATCCTGCTGACTCATGTATCTATTGAAATAGAACATGAATCGTTCCAAGCTTGCTCGGGTTTCCGCAATGGAATTTGTCACCTTTGGGTCCACAAAACGGTTGCATCGGTACGGGTCATGGTTCACAAACTCCCCAAGACAGATCCAGCAGAATTGATATCCACAGTGGGAATTTGTACAGCTCATGTGATTACAGCCACCATTTTTTTCAATGTTCACTTTGCATTTGGGACAGGGCTTTTGAGAAAAAAAGAACATTAGTACTTATTTTATGAAATTCATTTAAAAAATAAGCAGTTTAGCTAATTAAAAGCTCACCTTTGTGTTAGATACAATCCAATTTCCGTCTAATGTATCTGTGTCCTTGCATTTTGTAACCCACTTATTCATCAGTTCACAAGTTAATGGAGCGTGGGCGTCACCAGCACACTTGAAACAGAAAGTTTCACCGCAATCACACTTGACTTGTGAATTCATCTCATTAATCGCTTGGATTTTAATTGCTTTTGAGCAACCAGGTCCCGGACACCACTTGTAGCTAGGATTGGTCTAAAAATAGAAAAAAAAATATAATTAAACAAATTGCTTCATATTATTTTTAAGACTGAATCAGCTATATGATTTAAATTAAATTAACGATGACACATACCTGTACAAAACTACTGACCACCAATTCCTTGAATTTCGTCAAGACATTCCCCTCCGTAATCAGTTTCCAGAACATGTCATCATCCACAAGAGTGGAACAGTTGTGTGCGATACAGGTTATCTTGGCGCCCTTCCCTTGCTCCATTATCTGAGATTTTAGGGATGTCCTCCAACAGTCCTTGCAGAACTTGTGTCCACAATTCATCCCAACCAATTCATTTGACTGCGTCTCAGAAAAGCATATCAGACAATCTTCTTTTCCACCGTTGGAGGAAGACGATCCACTTTGATTTTCTTGGGAATTCGGGGTATCAATCCCGGCGTCCTTGAACAATTTCTTGGCGTCACCGCTCCCAAAGTAGGCATCCAGCAACTTTTCCTTGTTCCAACTGCAGTGGTTCAGCAGTGCCCGAACAGTAGTTGGGGGGAGTTGAAGTACGCCACAAGCCTGTTAAAAAAAAATTTAGTAAAGTTTAATATTTACATACCAAGCATTCATTACATAAATCTATTCAATTTCAATTAAAAACTTACATTTTCAATCCTTTCATCCATCTGCCTGGTGATCTCTTCCATTGAAAGTACATTGTATGTAGAACCCGGTATATTGGGCTGGGCTTCAGCAACAGTTGTTACTGAACTCAAAGAAAAATCCAACTCACTGCTTCCATCATCGTCCATGTCATCATCTTCAAATGACAAAAAACTATCGGAATCCGACACATCTATCGTTTCCACAGTGGCTTCCACCCGTATCTTACTTTCGACGCCATCAGCTTTCAATCTTTTCTGATCGTTGGTGGCACTGGTGGTACTACCGGAAGGAGAAACTGAACGCTTTCCGAGCGCTCGGGAATGTCCTGGCTGATTCGCGGAATTGTCCATTGCTTAACTAGATTAACTCCACAGCTGATTTTCTACTATTAATAAATTTTAATTGCGTAAGAATATTTCAATTGAACATATTCCGGAGTTTGGTGAAGGTAAGTGGTTGGTCGATGAAGGTCAACAATTGAATGAATAATAAAGTTTAAAAAGTGAACACGTAACATGACAACAGGTGCCAAATTCGTTTACTGCGTCTACACGTATTGTGCTGGTCAAATGGAAGTTCATTTTATGATGACTCTCTGGAAGGCCAAACTTTATACTTTGTGAAGTATTTCTGGAGCGGAAGTGAAGTATTTTATGAATAAAATTTATTGAATCATAATTAATTCGTAAGCTTTTAGATTGCTTTATTAAACAAAAAGTAAAATTATTTACAGTACAGTACATTGTTTCAGGATAACAAAACATAATTTCATGTTAATTAACTATTAATGAGCAATATTTAAAACTAGCTTGGATAATTTATACAGACACTTTTTCATTGGCATTCCCATATATTTATTTACATTCACAATTTTTAACTTGCATATATCAACAATTAAAATAGAAACTTCTTTTAAAATTAATCCCAGATTTTAAGTAAATAATATCCCCTAACTTTACAAAGTTATTATAAAAAAATCATAAACTAAGCATTTTATTTATTGGACATTTTTCAAAATTGCATGTGAAATTAAAAGATAAAGGTTTAAATGTAAGTGCCTGAGATTTCAATTTTTGAATTGAGAATGATGATGAATATGATGATAAACAATTAAAACTAAACTTATATTGTAAGACTCTATATTTTATTTAATGTTTCATTAAAATCTAATCACTAATCAGTCTATGATTCGTGTGGATGCTATTTTGCTAGCGTTCTCTTCTCACCTCTTTTTGACATGTTTTACAAAGTAAACTCATTAACAAAGCAAGCCTTTAAAAAAGTATCAATACTTTCATCAAATTATCATCCTTGGTTCCAATTATAGCCTCCGCTCGCAACATCGCTTCCATCTCCTGCCGTCCCTTCATATGGATTCACATTACCTGTGGATATCACGCCACCTTGAAAATTACCCCCACCAGAGCCAATGGTAGATGCAGCCGGAATACCGGTTACTGGAACTGGAGGGCTAAGCGGAACATTACTGCTACTACCACCTCCAAAGTTTGAACTTGCTCCGAAATTATTATTGAACCCTCCTCCTCCAGCAGTATTTCCACCACCCCCGAAATTGCTAGCTGCACCAGTATTGTAACCGCTGCTGTAACCTCCTCCATCTCCCCCAAAGTTTCCACCTGCACTCGCTGAAGCTGTATTTCCAAAACCACCTCCTCCAGTATTCCCGAAGTTTCCACTTCCGCCATTATTATTACCAAAGCTTGCTCCTCCCCCGAATCCACCGCCACTGTTTTCAAATCCTCCTATACTACTCGCCGCACCTGAATTTCCGAAACTTCCACCTCCCCCATTCGATCCACCGCCATTTCCATAACCTCCTCCTCCACCGCCGCCTCCTCCATTGTTTCCACCGCCATTTCCATAACCTCCTCCTCCACCGCCGCCTCCTGCATTGTTTCCGCCGCCATTTCCATAACCTCCTCCATTATTTCCACCACCGCCTCCTCCATTATTTCCACCACCTCCGCTTCCCCAACCGTTTCCGCCTCCTCCTCCTCCACGATTTCCTCCGCTAGCCGAACCGTGATTCCCTCCCCCACCACCATTACCACCTCCGCCTCCTCCTCCGCCACTCTGACCCCAGCCTCCTCCGCCGTTATTTCCACCGTTATTCCCACCCCCACCGCCTCCTCCGCCGCTCTGACCCCAGCCTCCTCCATTATTTCCACCGTTCCCTCCTCCTCCTCCACCGCCTCCAGAACTTGACCCCCATCCCTTGTTATCACTCAACCTTTCTGCCTTCGCCTCGAAGATTCCACCAACACCTTTAAAATATTTGAAAAATTCTGTTAGAACTTTACTCGTAATTAAATTTGATAAATAATCAAAGAAAATGAAAAAAGTTAACTAAATAAGCACTTTGTTTAAACAAGTCAAAGATTTTAAAGATAAGAAAAGTCCAAGTCATAGGAAGATAAATAAGTAAAGCATTGTTAATTATCTGCATATAAATAACTTTACCGTATACCGGTTTTGTACTTTGCACCATCTCCAATTATTCTCAACAATGCAGGCAAACAAAATTAATTAAATACAAGTAGCATAAATACTCCTCCGCTACTTAATAAATAAGTCATTTAAATAATATGGCGTCTTCAAATAAATAAATAGGTCGGTCTGCTCCATTTTTTTCTTGATCAAAGTCAAAAGTCACGTCTCGCGTCACTAAAAACTCTTTTCAGTTTTCACCGTTTTAAATATTAAATTTAATTTAAATACAAAAAAATAAATTAGTTAATTAAGCGTAAATTGTCACTACACTCGTAATATCAGTGTGACCTGCTTTTACAATCAAACATCAAACAATACAAAATTACTCAACAAAACCAAAGCATATCCAAACAAAATAAATAACAATCAAGTCAACTTTTTCTTTTCGTTCACGTCAATTTTTTAACGTAAACTTTTACAGCTAAATTTCTCTATTAATTTTGTCCGTTTAAAGTGCATTAGCAATTCCAGTAATCAAACATGAGACACCTTTTGTCACAGCGTTGACGAAATGACCTATTCCCTCAATCTTGTTGGCAATCTTCCTCGCGCTTGACCTTTTGGCACTTTTTATTGCAGTTTGAATCCCATTGATGGTACTCTGAATCGACTTGATTTTACTTGTGACAATGTCAACGAACACATTTGCGATTCCCTGCGGAGGTATAAAACTCAATTAAATATTTCAAATACAAAATTTTAATTTTTAAAGTTTTTTGTCTCAAATTACCCCTTCCTCATTTCCTCCCGAGGAAGCTCCTTCGGGTCCCCACCCATAACCTGCTCGACTTGTGGAGCTCTCAACCACAAATTTATTTGAAGCCTCCGACGCACTTCCAATTGGCTCCGTTGTATCCTGCATCTTTTCAATCCTTCTTGTTGTCGATGCAAGCGTAGTCGTGGTTTGTTTGCTTGTTGTAGATTTTGGAACAGAAGGGGTCGTTTGCTGTTGTTGTGGGGGCGGAGGAGGGGGAGGTGGAGGTACTGACGGTGGTGTCACCCTCACCCCTTCCGTGGGCATTTGGGAAGGATCCCTCACAGCAGCATACTGATTTCCTGTAGTCCCAAATCCAAAAGTTGGGGAAATGGGAGACTGCGTTACAGGGAGAACCTGACCAGGATCTGGTCTTACTGCAGTTACTCCAAAACCTGTAGCAGCTCCTGTCGTACCTTGGCTATTATACTGCTGCTGCTGTTGTTGATGATGAATATATCTATTCGGTGGGTTAAAATGATGATGAGCAAAAGGTACTGCACCACCAGAGGGAGCAGTGCCCGCACCCACAACCGCACCACCACCGGTTGGAGGACGATACGCCTGGGTGGGATATCGATTATTGGCCCAAGGCAGTTTATTTTGACTTTTTGGATCGAATCCTGTCGGAAAACTGTGCGCTGTTTGTTGCTGGTTATTATTCTGTTGAAAGTTATTATTAACCTGTTGCTGATTTTGCTGTTGATTGTAACTCCGGGGGTCAGCGGCAGCATTGTTATTATTATACTGCTGCCAATTATGATTATTTTGAGTAGTTTGTTGATTGGTGTTGTACTGTTGGTTATTATTATTATTATACTGAGCACTATTCTGGCTAAATGATATGGACGCTCCAACAGTCGCTGAGGCTGTCGTAGGAAACTGCTGACTTCCCGCCCGCTCAGCACCGAATCCTGTACTCACCACCGTCGCTGTACCCACACCCGCTCCTGGGCCACTGGTCAGTGCCCCAGCGTTACTACTACTTGTAAGGCTTGCAGAGAGGCCATTATGTTTACTGTGTTGAATGTTAGCTGTGCCGGTGCCCAAGTGATTTGTGTGAATATTTTGTAAAGGGGGATGATGATGAGTTTGAGGGAAATTGTTTGAGAATCCAGTGTTATGCAAAAGTTGCTGTTTTATGTTATGCAGGTGGTTAATATGTTGAATGTTGCTGTTAGATTTGTGGGTGTTAGCTGCTGTATTACTTGCACTAGTGAATGCTCCTTTCCCTATTAAATGAGTATTATGATGATTAGTGTTAAAGTAATTGTTTGTGGTTGTACCAGCACCAGTGCCAGTGATGGGTGTAGTGCTACTAATAGTACTAGTCTCGAGGTCTTGTCGGTTACTAAATCCGGTACTTCCGGCTCCGGAACTTCCGGTATGATAGCTCATGGCATACCTTTTATTACTTTTGGGATTGTCTTTGTTTAAAGTGTGAAGATGAGTGGATTTGTCAAAAAATGAGTTGCTATCGCCAGTGTGGTAGTTATTGGCGTAGCGGTGATCTTTCGATGGGGCCATCAAAGAGTCACCGTAAAATTTACTTGTGAAACCTGTGAGACTGGTACTACTAGTGCTTGTGTCTGTGGAAAGGAGTGGGGGAGGGGGTGTCATTAGTCTGTCTAGTGTATTTGAAGATAGGGATTTATGTGTCATTGGCATACCTAATTTATTTGTAACGCTACTTATAAGAACGCTGGCTTGGGGAGAGGAGTAGCTCCCAAGGGAATC
The DNA here is from genome assembly GCA_034695465.1 of Entomobrya nicoleti. Classification (NCBI taxonomy): domain Eukaryota; kingdom Metazoa; phylum Arthropoda; class Collembola; order Entomobryomorpha; family Entomobryidae; genus Entomobrya; species Entomobrya nicoleti. The sequence continues at coordinate 6,904 of JAQFZG010003304.1, read as the reverse complement.
CGATCTGCGTTGAATGCTGCGGGTGAAACCCTTGCCTAAGTGGTTTGTAGCGGGAAATGAGACGTGTAAATGCTGAAAACATGAGAGTTTTAGATAAGTGAGATTACAAAATGGGTTGAGATGATGAGATTCTGTAGAAAACATTAATTTTGGGGCGGAGTGAAACTTTGAAAAAAATTACCCCTTGTCTGCGAGCCAAGTATGGGGACGTTTCTGACACATTTGAAATCACAATTATGATCACAAGGCACACACGATGACAAGCCAGGAATGTCTTGAGTCTTGTCACATTTTTTGTCTTCATATTTTTCAAGTTCCCTGCCATACTTTTTATCAGAATGGGTAAAGTTTGTTGATGGTTTGCCTCCGCCATCCAATTTTTTCCAAACATCGGTCGTTTGTCGTTTCCACCGAAAGTGTAATTTTACAGGGTACATTGGGATACCACATTGGAATACCACTACGAAAACGAGGCATTTAGTATGGCAGTTTCAACGAAACGGGAAAATATCCCAAGAAAGCATAATCACTTGTTAGAAAAGCAGCCAGAACAAATTTTTTGCTGTGTAAAGCATAAGCGCACTAGCGTAACCGCATTAAACTTTCACTTTTTTCACTGCCGTCGTTTTACAAAGCTGTTTTCCGCTTTTCAGAAAAAAATCTTATTCACAATTTAACTAATAATTTAAATCTTTAGAAATTTACACAAATAAAATTATCTATTTTCCATTTTTGTCACATTTTAATTCACTTTTGTTCACAAATCCATATTTTTTCACATGAACACTCTAGCTTTATAATGCTGTAAGCGTGTTTTGATGGCTACAACAACTTTACATCACAATCCGTAATATCCGAATTTCCAAATCCCCGGACCTTTGCCAATAATTTACCTAATTAATTGGTCCAATCATTTATTATATCACAAATTCAAGCAATCTCCGAGCACAATTTCAACTCTCTCTCCCGTCAGCATCCTTTCGTTACGCTTCTTGGTGAGAAACTCAGACCCGATGCATAGGCAACTTGCCATTATTATAGACTGTATTATTGTGAAATAGTTTTAAAAGAATGGGTAAGATTGATTGAATTGAACAATATATTGTAAAAAATATATATACCAATACTACACGAGTATTTTATTAATTACTGTACTAATACTAGTACAGGTAAATTGATCACCAGGTCATCTTCTTCACATTGCATCGCACCGCACAATAAAATGTTTTAACCCTTTGATCACTGTACCAGATCAAGGAAGGCACTGACTTTACTCCTCGATCCTACTTCTGTACAATAAAAAAACATTGAGAAACGTTATAATAATAGAAAACAGATAAAGAGGAGACCTCTTTCTTTGATTTGATTTTGATGACAGGCAGAGGAGGATTCTAATATGATATGAGTAGGGGCATCACTCATCCACTTTTGCTTTCAATTCTACCCACGCAGGTCACAACCTCTCAAGTGTATATCTTTTTATGTGTAGGTCTACCTTGTAGTCTTTTTTTTCTTCTCTCTTATCATTATCGGTATTAAAAGAATAATATACCTATTCAGTGTAAAAATATACTTTTAATAAAAAATTGCACAAACTCATACAACACTGATTAAACAGAGAGTGTGCGTGCCTATTAAAAGAAACGTTGTAAAACTTGAAAAAAAATCGTATCAATATGCATTTTACAATCATATTTATCATCATCGTCGTGGCCGTAATTACGACAAAACTTATTAGGCATTCAATAAAAGGTAAAACATGATGTGGTGGTGGTAGTGGTGATGATGCCATGATGCACGGAATCTGGGCCACCGTACCAATAGTATCATCACCGTCAAGAAGAAGAGCAATGTTAAAGGTTTGCAATATACAAGATAACTGTAGATATTATGGGAAAAGAAGACAACTTTGAGCGGAAGTGAATCTCAACTTTTATATTTTTTCCTTCGTCCAATTGACATGTAGGTAAAGTAAAACTTTTTTTACTATCGCGTCAACCAGCTCAAGTGTGAAATACTCTACAAGCAGTAGAATTTCTGTCAGTAGAGAGATAAATGTTTTAAGATTTACTTGTACGCATCAGGGAAAAGAAAGGGAAAGGGGGACTTTTTTAAAGGGGAAAGGTTCAATTTAATTGCTTGTTTGAGTTGAGTGCATGACAGCAGTCAGCAGTGTGCCTATGAGGGAAAAAAATGTATTTACACGAGCTTCTTTTATCATTTTTAACAGAAAAATATATATGCATATATTATTTACATTTAACGATTTAACAGAAAAACTGTGTCGTCAGAGGTTAAGCCGATATAGAAAAAATAATAACCTGATAAAGAGGAAGAAAGGTTCTCATCATCTCTTTTTCATGTTGGATGAGTAAATGTATGTGCGCGACGAGCCCAAGAATTAATACTTTTTACTTGAAACGATGTAAGTGTGCTTGCAACAATAAGTTGTAAAATAAAATGTCGTATAAAATGTTCCCTTTTCCTTTAACACACATCAATAATAAATATATGATGAATCTGTAGCAGCATCCGATTTTATAAATTTTTGCAAGAAAGACAAGAAAAAAATGAAGAGTAAATTTTATTTTAAAATTATTGCAACGGTAAAGCATGTATAATGTAAATACACAAATATGTAAGTTTAATACATTTCACAACAATGGGAATTTTTATAAAAAGTAAAAGCTAAAGACTTTTTATATTGATGGATGACATGTTTCAGTGTCTACTTACCTTACTTTGTTTTCTTTTTCTTTGGCTGTTGCTGTTGTAGAACATGTTCACGTTGATCTTTTTTAGTTTAAAAGAGATGCATGGGGGGTGTGTATGGGAGATGCAAATCAAACATAATATTTCACTTTTGATTTCATTTTTTTCAATGTCATATTTCTTTTAGGATGTTCTTCTTGCTGTGTGTGTGCAGTAGTAGTAAAAAAAATTAGTGTAGACAATTTTTCTTAGACTAGTTACGTGCACAGTACACGAGCTTATTGTGTGGGAGGATGTAAATAAGTGTAAGTCTGCCGACATGAGTAAGTATTTAAAACAATTGAATGTAATGCATTTTTACAGTTGGATAGGTTTAAAAATCGGATTATATGTATTTAGTATAATTTAATTTTAATTAAATTTACATTGTACTGTACCAGTGTTAATGAACCATGCTTTTGAGTAATTAAGGTGTAGCTACATATTTAAGCACAGAGATACAACAATTCAAATTGTAGTAGATGGAATAATGATGGCTTAACAAATGTAGACGTTGACTATGAAGAATTAAAAAAAAATCAAGGGAAAATATTTAGAGATACAAGTTTATATGAAGAATATAAAATTAAGACGAAATATAAATACAAATGTAGCAGACATAATTTGAATAGGATCAACGTATTTTGTACATTTTACATTTTGTCATAAACATCGTCAAATGAGTAGATAATCGATAGGACTCATGCACCTAAAACGTAAGAAGCATACTAGATAGAGTTGAAAAGAATGATAAAAAAATGTAAAATCATTTGATAGAAGAAATAAAAAAATATCGTCTAAAGGGGCAAGTATAGAGCAGTAAACGTTGAAATTACAGTTTTTCATGCGTTTAAAGCTTATAATTTATGCAGCTAATGCCACTAGTGATTTTTTGATTAGTAAGCATTTTCCTCAGTTTTTGACTTCGCAATCGCCACAAGAACAATAGAGGATTGTCACTTCATTTAGTGAGTTGACACCATCACCCCCATCATCATCATGTTCCCTTCAATCAACAAAAGTTACATGATACATAACTTTTATCGATAAAAACCTATCATGATCATGATGCCATATATCACAGCTCTAGATGTTTTCAAGCATAACATTGTTGATTTGTCTTGTGCTTCTTTGATATAAAATAAACCTTGTGTTTTTGGTATACAGTAAATTATTGTAGGGTAGGTTCAGAGAGTAGTGATCAACTTGTCATTTTGCATTTGCATATTATGTCATGTTACTGAATATCCGACCTGAATTAAAACTAAAAAAATAAATTTATTGTTATGAGATGAGAATCTTCCATTATAATTACCACAAAAACAATTTATACCAAATGAAATTCCATTTAACATCCCATTCATCAAAAAAAATCGAAAGGAAATTGAGCAAAGTATCAGCTTGAATGGTTTTGTTATTATGAATATGAATACCTTCAAGATAAGCCCTTAAAGTCCACCTTTTTAAGTACTGTCAATGTACGTGTGTGTATTTTCATACCATACGATAATCTTAACATAATCAACAATTAAGGTAAACATAATGCAAATTAAGCCCTACCCTGCCAGTCACCAGTTGACAAGTTACATATACCAGAAATTAATTCATCCATTCCTTCTCCGCGAACATATCAGGTCACAATATCAACTAAGTACAAAACACACAGTCAATAAAATACAATTAACAAATAGATTTCAATGAATTTATTCATTATTTTCGCATTTATTTTCATCAATTGCTCAAACCGACACCGGAACTAAAACCTTTTTTAAGTCAAGTGTCACTACTGCCAAGTGCGTATACAGGAGTTTTATAACAATTTATTACCAATTTTTCACACATTTTCTACAAGCATTGTGTCGCGCTCGCGTGCGTGTGAAAAAATCTAAAAATTTACCTGCATTTGCATTGTTTATTTTAGACGAAATTCCTTTATTGGCACTACAATAAATGTACTTCTAAAAATAGAAGCATAACGGCTAGAGTGACTCAGTGGCGATATATTTTTTATTGCTGTTACACACGTCACCTTATTTCTTAATGAGCTTCTTGACTATTTTTCTTTAAAGCAATAATTCATTTTCTTTGCTCTTCTTAATCCATTTATATTCTACTCATTTCCGTCATATTCCGATATTAGTTCCCCCTCCTACTATTATTGAATTGGTTTACTAATGACTAGCTATAAAAAATCCGTGTGGGGTGGAGGGAGACAGTCGCAAAATATTTCGCAACAGCAATAAAATCAAATCATAAGAAGAATTTTGTTCAAAACATTATTTCATTGTTATTATTAGCTTTTTGCAATTACTATAATTATTTTTTAGAAATAAAAAGCTATAAAATCGTAATTATAGTTTACTATTTACAAACATGAGTGAAAAATAGGTATTGTGTGTGCATTACGTTTATTTGTAAATCGGATTTATTCAAAATAGGAAATTTCGCAGCGCAGCGTAGTCAATCGACTTAAAAGAATTTCAAAGCAAGACAAGTCTCAAGAAAGATAGTCCCATCATCCTCCTGACATGCTTTGACATGACATTTAATATGAAATGCAATGCAACTCAATAAATAAGAATCATAATAATATATCGAACGAAGCCTGTCTGTATACCTATGTATAACTTTTTTTTATCATCAGATAGATTCCCAATTATGATTTAATTGACAACTCTATACCATTTCATTTGATAGGTTACATGCAAACGCAACAAGCGCTTTTTGTTTAATTGCATAAAATTGCAAAACATGAAATATATAGTTTAGCTGCTATCATATTTTATAATACGTTTGATGATATTAGAACACTATGTCAAGTCATATAAGTCTAAAAATCATATCAAATCAAATCAAGAAACAAGAACTGAGCTGTGATTGTGATTAGCTTTTGTAGTGATTGTTAATTTTACAATTCGTCGGAGATTACGTAACTATTGAACTGAAACACAAGCTGTGACATAAAAAAAACTCAGAATGGAAATGAATGACTGACTAAAACTGCACTAACGATAAGAAAGCCTTCCTCTTGCCTTCGAACACCAATAAGCCAAGCACCTTCACTGATTGTCACAATATTACCATTTTATTTCTCTTTTGACAGTGTTGAGGGCGAGCCGAGCCGAGTGATACGATAAGCAATTTATGCCATGTTAACGCAATAGCGTGACACCAAATAATCTTCCTCAAAGTTATAGGTCAGTATTAAAGGCTTTGTCGATAATGGTTAATTATAGCTTGTAAAATTAAAACAATCAGGGTAGTCAGTCGTAAGCTATGCACATGTAATTGAGCTTTTAAATTCATTTAAATATGCAGTGCAATAAATTGTTTTACTATCGATAATTAGTCATTTAAGAAAACTTTGTATGTAAAATGATATATATTTTTGGTATGCAGATACAATCAGCGACTGGCGACCTGTTTTTTTTTAATGACAACTTTGCTACTTGACTTCGAAAAATGAAACGTAATAATTTTAATTGCAATATAAAATTATTTGTAAATAATTAAAAAGTAGTACTATAGAGTTATCATCATTCATTATGTTATAATCTTGTTGTATTTCAGATCTGGGCTGCTGATCATTTTTTAAATGTATCAGCAATGTTGTGATTAACGACAGTATTTCTAAATTACTTTTATTATGTTAAATTAAAAAGGAGTCATGTGGTTTGGTTAAAACTCTAATATTGACTGATCAAAATTATTGATTAAACACCTGGTTTTGTATATTCGAAAGTATTAAAACAAAATAACAAACATGATTCTTTTAATACTGGGAGATGACAACACAAAAAGTATTATTTTAAAATGGCACACATGATCACGGGTTCACAACAGACTGTTGTTTTTTGCTGACTTCCTTCTTTGGATTACAGCACTGTTTTGTCATCATCCCTACATTTCTCCCCTAACGTCACTACCGTCAGCTCTGCAAATTAAAATTTACAAAAAAATGAGTCATTTACCCAACACCCATTTAGATCAATTATTTTCCTTTCTGTAAAGTATCAATTTTATATACCTGGATCAATGTTATCTCTGGCGCATTCGAATGCACACCTGTTTCCGTATGTTATCCCATTTGATGCACAAACTGGGAAATAATTTCGTGGGCAAATACAAACCAGTGGACGTGGCTCAGGTTCCA